>JBBPBX010006167.1:29919-47655 GCA_038048925.1 Garcialebias charrua
CCTGCAGGCGAGTCTGCTGTCGCACGCCTTCGACTGCTCCGGGCCGAGCCGGGGCGAGCTGTGCGTGGGCGGACAGACCGCAGACAGAAAGGTAAGTGACGCACGTGATGGATGTGATAGTTAGTGAAGGACAAGGGTGTTCATCATGTGTCAGTCATCGTCTGTGTTGCGGAGACCAGGTAAGTCCAGCCAGTCTGAGTCCGTCTGAATGTTGTTTGCTGCAAACTACATAATAACTAACCTCGTCGAAAGATCAAAAAACGTTCAATAGAGAAACAACTGGACTTTATTTGTAACAGAAGACGTTTCGCTCTTCATCCGAGGACCTTTCTCAATTCAAAGAGCAGAGAGTGGGGTTCAGGTTTTAAAGGCTGAGATAAGATACACACATATCTATGTAGATTGACAAATCACACCTCACACCTTAACAGTAGGGGTTTCTTAAGGTCTTTGTTAGTCTAGTTCACAGATGAGGCTCCTCTGTTCTCATCAGGTGTGAGACGTCTGGGAATCAGCCCTAAAGCTGCATTATACGTTTTTGAAAGTTGGAACCTGAGACCTCTGTTAAGAGAAGGTTTTTCTCTCTTAACATGAACAGCTTCCTTCACACCTCTCTCAAACCACCTGTGTTCTCGGTCCAAAATGTGCACATTCTGGTCCTCAAATGAGTGTCCCTTGTCCGTGAGGTGGAGGTGAACAGCTGAGTTTTGTCCAGAGGAGGTTGCTCTCCTGTGTTGGGACATTCTTCTGTGAAGAGGCTGTTTAGTTTCCAATGTAGAGGTCTGGACAGTCCTCGCTGCACTGGACCACATACACTACACCACTCTGTTTGTGTGTGGGGGTTTTGTCCTTAGGGTGGACCAGCCTCTGTCTGAGAGTCCTGCTGGGTTTGAAATGTACTGGGATGTTGTGTTTGTTGAAAATCCTTCTGAAATTCTCTGATAGTCCAGCAACATAAGGGATGACAATGTTTTTTCGTCTGTTCTCCTTTTTCTGTTCATTATTGTATTTAGTAGATTTCCTCGTTGACTTGACAAAGGCCCAGTTAGGTTATCCACATGTTTGGAGAGATTTTTCAATGTGTTTCTGTTTCTTTTTCTTCCCTTCTGTCTTCGTGGGGATGTGTTCGGCCCGATGCTGTAAAGTTCTGATGACAGAGAGTTTGTATGGTACATAGGTATGTGTGTATCTTATCTCAGCCTTTAAAACCTGAACCCCACTCTCTGCTCTTTGAATTGAGAAAGCTCCTCGGATGAAGAGCGAAACGTCTTCTATTACAAATAAAGTCCAGTTGTTTCTGTATTGATTGTTTTTTGATTTTATCATGTCCTGGATGACTGAGAATCTTCACCAGCAACTCGTCTAAAGATATTTAAAAACAAAATTATTTCTTTCATTCAACCTTTATTTCTACAGGTTAGTCCCATTGAGCCTCGGGGATTAATTTACAAGAGAGACATGGTTTTAACAAACAGTGATGACAACAATAGACAATCATAAAGGATGCTACAAATTCAGATTATTATTTTCTAATAAGTGAAAATAAAATGGTATTTAACATAAAATAAAACAGGTAGAAATGGTGGTGCAGAAAACTCAAAACAAGAACGTCTTATTTGAGATTTTTAGTTGTCTTTTTTATGTAAACTTGCATTTGAAATTAAAATTAAGGACTTTATATACATTTCTGCTGATTTTTTTATATTTTACCCATTGCACAGTAAAAACATTTGGCGCATCGTCTCTAAAACAAATTAAAGTTTGTTCAGACTGAAAGGGCAGACTCAGCGTGGCCAGTGTTTATACGACAGTTCAGACAGAGGAAACCAGTAACTCCGCTGGAATTTAAACTCGTTTACTTATTTTTAAAAAGTCTGTAAACTTTATGGCAGGATGGAAGGAGACAGTCCAACCCTGACCTGTAGAGACGTGTCTTTTTTTTTTCCTGTCTCCAACAGAAACAAAGTCTCATTGTGATGGTTTTTACAGCCGTGGTGCCACCGCACCAAAAATAAACCCCTGTTTGGCTTCTCATGTGGCTACCAGCTGTTACACGTTCAACATGTGGTTGGCGTTTCCTTCTGTGGACAGTCCTCGTGTTCTGTCCAAAGTCATCGCCCTCATCTGGACAAAAGATTCGGCAGCTGCATCGGGGGGGTTGTGTCTGAGAGACGTTGTGCCATGTGCACTTTTCTCTTAATGCAATGACAGCGTGCCCAGATGTTGGCTTCAGTTGTGGTGTGGGCTAATAACAGCAGCGTCCTCCCAACAGCTGGATCTGCCACATTCACTTCACTTTACTTGTGTTTTTTAATTGGCTGCCGCGGAACCAGTGAGACACTTCTGAGGCTCACGAGCACATGTCACGTGCACAAAGCCACAAGACTGTGGCAGGTCTTTAATACATTAACTTCAGATGACTTTTATGAGTTTTATAATGCTCAAAGGACGTTAGCTGTGTGTATTAGTAATACACATTACAGCCCATTCATTATATACAGACCAAGTACCTGCTACTTACAGGGTACTTGTGTAGTACCCAAGAGGAGCATGCTATTTAATAAAGCAGCATTGTGCATAGCAGATATCTACTTAAAGTGACATGTTTGTACTTATCAGTAGATACCTGATACTTACCTGCATTTTCCACTCTGGGCCCCTGAGCAAGGCCCTCAACCCCCACCATCTGCTCCCTAAACAGGTCTCTCTTGAAAATGAGTTCTCGTGGCTCAATGAGACTACCTGGATAAATAAAGGGTAAATGAAAAAAAAAGTTTTTTTTTACATAGTATCTACGTGGTACTACTTAGTACTTACAACTATTTAAATTTTATTTATTTGGTACATACCTGGTACAGTACCTAGGAGGAGCATGATGTATTATAAAGTGACATGTCACCACTTACCGTGTACATACATGGTACTTACCCAGTACTTACTGAGAGTTTACCTGGTACTTGCCAAATATTTACCTGATACTTAACAAACATTTACCTGGTACTTACCAAATATTTACCTGGTACTTACCAAATATTTACCTGGTACTTACCAAACATTTACCTGGTACTTACCAAACATTTACCTGGTACATACCAAATATTTACCGGCTGGTACTTATCAAATATTTACCTGGTACTTACCTAATATTTACCTGGTACTTACCAAACATTTACCTGCTACTTACCAAATATTTACCTTGTGCTTTCCAAATATTTACCTAGCACTTACCAAATATTTACCTGGTACTTACCAAATATTTACCTGGTACTTACCAAACATTTACCTGGTACTTACCAAATATTTACCTGATACTTACCAAACATTTACCTGGTACTTACCAAATATTTACCTGGTACTTACCAAACATTTACCTGGTACTTACCAAACATTTACCTGGTACTTACCAAACATTTACCTGGTACGTACCAAATATTTACCTGATACTTACCAAACATTTGCCTGGTACTTACCAAACATTTACCTGGTACTTACCAAACATGTACCTGGTACTTACCAAATATTTACCGGCTGGTACTTATCAAATATTTACCTGGTACTTACCTAATATTTACCTGGTACTTACCAAACATTTACCTGGTACTTACCAAATATTTACCTGGTACTTACCAAATATTTACCTGGTACACACCAAATATTTACCGGCTGGTACTTATCAAATATTTACCTGGTACTTACCTAATATTTACCTGGTACTTACCAAACATTTACCTGGCACTTACCAAATATTTACCTGGTACTTACCAAATATTTACCTGGTACACACCAAATATTTACCGGCTGGTACTTATCAAATATTTACCTGGTACTTACCTAATATTTACCTGGTACTTATCAAATATTTACCTGGTACTTACCTAATATTTACCTGGTACTTACCAAACATTTACCTGGTACTTACCAAATATTTACCTGTACTTACCAAATATTTACCTGGTACTTACCAAATATTTACCTGGTACTTACCAAACATTTACCTGGTACTTACCAAACATTTACCTGGTACATACCAAATATTTACCGGCTGGTACTTATCAAATATTTACCTGGTACTTACCTAATATTTACCTGGTACTTACCAAACATTTACCTGGTACTTACCAAATATTTACCTGTACTTACCAAATATTTACCTGGTACTTACCAAATATTTACCTGGTACTTACCAAACATTTACCTGGTACTTACCAAACATTTACCTGGTACATACCAAATATTTACCGGCTGGTACTTATCAAATATTTACCTGGTACTTACCTAATATTTACCTGGTACTTACCAAACATTTACCTGGTACTTACCAAATATTTACCTGGTACTTACCAAATATTTACATGGTACTTACCAAATATTTACCTGGTACTTACCAAATATTTACCTTGTGCTTTCCAAATATTTACCTGGTACTTACCAAATATTTACCTGGTACTTACTTAATATTTACCTGGTACTTACCAAATATTTACATGGTACTTACCTAATATTTGGCAGGTTAGTACATGGTACTTATAGGATTCATAGGTGCTTATCCTGCTTTTGGCAAGGCACATAGCACAAAAGTACCAGGCAAGTACTTGGTACGTACCAACCTGTACTGTATTATGCATTTCTACTAATTCAGTGAGCTGTTGTTGTTGTTGTTTGTTTCCATTGTGAAATATTTTGTGTTGAAAAAGATACCCTGAGTTGATTTTTGTGTTTTTTTTTCCTCCTCAGCATGATGATCAGAGAGCGTTACCAGAGAGGCTGGTACGTACAACTACTCTCACATTTGACCTTAAATACTCAAATCTTTCAGCCAAATTTGTAACTTTAATAATTAACTTGTTGTTCAGGGTCATTTTAATAACATTTTCCTTACAGTAAGTTTGATTGTACATGATCAAGTCTCATATTTTGGCAACAGCGAGCTTTAGAAATGCAGACCCAAACCAAAATACTGCCACTACCGTGCTTGACACAAGGTTCTCACATTTGACTGTCGTGTTTTTCTCTCCATCCAAAATGTTTCATTGAACTTTTTTCATCTTTCTGGTTTGTCAACATTTTCTCCAGCGATCTATGGACGGACAAGCGTCTGTTTTTATGTTCTAAAAATGCCATTTAAGACTCAGACCTCGACACTTCTTGTCCATTCATAACTGGGAGTTTACCGCTGACGGAAAACCTGAATGACAAGTTTAAATTAATCTGACAATCTTTAGATCTTTTTTTTCATTCATTTGAGAATGACTCATATTTCTTAGCAAAGGATCGGACAAATAATACATGCCTTGTTTATTAAAACAAGCCAACTATCTTTATGGTTCATGTTTTCTCAGAATATGATCCTAATCCTCATCCTAAGCATTTTATTGTACTGTTAATCTTGTGTTAATCTTGTGTTAATCTTGTGTTAATCTTGTGTTAATCTTGTGTTAACCTTGTGTTAATCTTGTGTTAATCTTGTGTTAACCTTGTATTAATCTTGTGTTAATCTTGTGTTAATCTTGTGTTAACCTTGTGTTAAACTTGTGTTAATCTTGTGTTAATCTTGTGTTAACCTTGTGTTAATCTTGTGTTAATCTTGTATTAATCTTGTGTTAATCTTGTGTTAACCTTGTGTTAAACTTGTGTTAATCTTGTGTTAATCTTGTGTTAACCTTGTGTTAATCTTGTGTTAATCTTGTGTTAATCTTGTGTTAACCTTGTGTTAACTTGTGTTAATCTTGTGTTAATCTTGTGTTAACCTTGTGTTAATCTTGTGTTAATCTTGTGTTAATCTTGTGTTAATCTTGTGTTAATCTTGTGTTAACTTGTGTTAATCTTGTGTTAATCTTGTGTTAACCTTGTGTTAATCTTGTGTTAATCTTGTGTTAATCTTGTGTTAATCTTGTGTTAACCTTGTATTAATCTTGTGTTAATCTTGTGTTAATCTTGTGTTAACCTTGTATTAATCTTGTGTTAATCTTGTTTTAATCTTGTGTTAATCTTGTGTTAAATTTGTGTTAACATTGTGTTAATCTTGTGTTAATCTTGTGTTAACTTTGTGTTAACCTTGTATTAATCTTGTGTTAATCTTGTTTTAATCTTGTTTTAATCTTGTGTTAATCTTGTGTTAAACTTGTGTTAATCTTGTGTTAATCGTTTGTTAACATTGTGTTAATCTTGTGTTAATCTTGTGTTATTCTTGTGTTAACCTTGTGTTAACTTCTATTAATCTTGTGTAAATCTTGAGTTAACCTTGTGTTAACTTCTGTTAACCTTGAGTTAATCTTGTGTTAACCTTGTGTTAATCTTGTGTTAATCGTTTGTTAACATTGTGTTAATCTTGTGTTAATCTTGTGTTATTCTTGTGTTAACCTTGTGTTAACTTCTATTAATCTTGTGTAAATCTTGAGTTAACCTTGTGTTAACTTCTGTTAATCTTGTGTTAATCTTGTGTAAATCTTGGGTTAACCTTGTGTTAACTTGTGTTAATCTTGTGTTAATCTTGTGTTAACCTTGTGTTAACTTGTGTTAATCTTGTGTTATTCTTGTGTTAACCTTGTGTTAACTTCTATTAATCTTGTGTAAATCTTGAGTTAACCTTGTGTTAACTTCTGTTAATCTTGTGTTAATCTTGTGTAAATCTTGGGTTAACCTTGTGTTAACTTCTATTAATCTTGTGTTAATCTTGTGTTAACCTTGTGTTAAACTTGTGTTAATCTTGTGTTAACCTTGTGTTAATCTTGTGTTAATCTTGTGTTAATCTTGTGTTAATCTTGTGTTAACCTTGTATTAATCTTGTGTTAATCTTGTGTTAATCTTGTGTTAACCTTGTATTAATCTTGTGTTAATCTTGTTTTAATCTTGTGTTAATCTTGTGTTAAATTTGTGTTAACATTGTGTTAATCTTGTGTTAATCTTGTGTTAACTTTGTGTTAACCTTGTATTAATCTTGTGTTAATCTTGTTTTAATCTTGTTTTAATCTTGTGTTAATCTTGTGTTAATCGTTTGTTAACATTGTGTTAATCTTGTGTTAATCTTGTGTTATTCTTGTGTTAACCTTGTGTTAACTTCTATTAATCTTGTGTAAATCTTGAGTTAACCTTGTGTTAACTTCTGTTAATCTTGTGTTAATCTTGTGTAAATCTTGGGTTAACCTTGTGTTAACTTGTGTTAATCTTGTGTTAATCTTGTGTTAACCTTGTGTTAACTTGTGTTAATCTTGTGTTATTCTTGTGTTAACCTTGTGTTAACTTCTATTAATCTTGTGTAAATCTTGAGTTAACCTTGTGTTAACTTCTGTTAATCTTGTGTTAATCTTGTGTAAATCTTGGGTTAACCTTGTGTTAACTTCTGTTAATCTTGTGTTAATCTTGTGTTAACCTTGTGTTAAGCTTGTGTTAATCTTGTGTTAACTTCTGTTAACTTCTCTTAATCTTGTGTATATCTTGTGTTAACCTTGTGTTAACTTGTGTTAATCTTGTGTTAACCTTGTGTTAACCTTGTGTTAACTTGTGTTAACCTTGTGTTAACTTCTGTTAACTTCTCTTAATCTTGTGTATATCTTTTGTTAACCTTTTGTTAACTTGTGTTAGCCTTGTGTTAACCTTGTGTTAACTTCTGTTAATCTTGTGTTAACCTTGTGTTAACCTTGTGTTAATCTTGTGTTAATCTTGTGTTAAACTTTGTTAATCTTGTGTTAACCTTGTGTTAACTTCTGTTAATCTTGTGTTAATCTTGTGTTAACCTTGTGTTAACTTGTGTTAATCTTGTGTTATTCTTGTGTTAACCTTGTGTTAACTTCTATTAATCTTGTGTAAATCTTGGGTTAACCTTGTGTTAACTTCTGTTAATCTTGTGTTAATCTTGTGTTAACCTTGTGTTAAGCTTGTGTTAATCTTGTGTTAACTTCTGTTAACTTCTCTTAATCTTGTGTATATCTTGTGTTAACCTTGTGTTAACTTGTGTTAATCTTGTGTTAACCTTGTGTTAACCTTGTGTTAACTTGTGTTAACCTTGTGTTAACTTCTGTTAACTTCTCTTAATCTTGTGTATATCTTTTGTTAACCTTTTGTTAACTTGTGTTAGCCTTGTGTTAACCTTGTGTTAACTTCTGTTAATCTTGTGTTAACCTTGTGTTAACCTTGTGTTAATCTTGTGTTAATCTTGTGTTAAACTTTGTTAATCTTGTGTTAACCTTGTGTTAACTTCTGTTAATCTTGTGTTAATCTTGTGTTAACCTTGTGTTAACTTGTGTTAATCTTGTGTTATTCTTGTGTTAACCTTGTGTTAACTTCTATTAATCTTGTGTAAATCTTGAGTTAACCTTGTGTTAACTTCTGTTAATCTTGTGTTAATCTTGTGTAAATCTTGGGTTAACCTTGTGTTAACTTCTGTTAATCTTGTGTTAATCTTGTGTTAACCTTGTGTTAAGCTTGTGTTAATCTTGTGTTAACTTCTGTTAACTTCTCTTAATCTTGTGTATATCTTGTGTTAACCTTGTGTTAACTTGTGTTAATCTTGTGTTAACCTTGTGTTAACTTGTGTTAACCTTGTGTTAACTTCTGTTAACTTCTCTTAATCTTGTGTATATCTTTTGTTAACCTTTTGTTAACTTGTGTTAGCCTTGTGTTAACCTTGTGTTAACTTCTGTTAATCTTGTGTTAACCTTGTGTTAACCTTGTGTTAACTTGTGTTAGCCTTGTGTTAATCTTGTGTTAATCTTGTGTTAAACTTTGTTAATCTTGTGTTAACCTTGTGTTAACTTCTGTTAATCTTGTGTTAATCTTGTGTAAATCTTGGGTTAACCTTGTGTTAACTTGTGTTAATCTTGTGTTAATCTTGTGTTAATCTTGTGTTAATCTTGTGTTAATCTTGTGTAAATCTTGGGTTAACCTTGTGTTAACTTGTGTTAATCTTGTGTTAATCTTGTGTAAATCTTGAGTTAACCTTGTGTTAACTTGTGTTAATCTTGTGTTAATCTTGTGTTAACCTTGTGTTAATTTGTGTTAATCTTGTGTTATTCTTGTGTTAACCTTGTGTTAACTTCTATTAATCTTGTGTAAATCTTGAGTTAACCTTGTGTTAACTTCTGTTAATCTTGTGTTAATCTTGTGTAAATCTTGGGTTAACCTTGTGTTAACTTCTGTTAATCTTGTGTTAATCTTGTGTTAACCTTGTGTTAAGCTTGTGTTAATCTTGTGTTAACTTCTGTTAACTTCTCTTAATCTTGTGTATATCTTGTGTTAACCTTGTGTTAACTTGTGTTAATCTTGTGTTAACCTTGTGTTAACCTTGTGTTAACTTGTGTTAACCTTGTGTTAACTTCTGTTAACTTCTCTTAATCTTGTGTATATCTTTTGTTAACCTTTTGTTAACTTGTGTTAGCCTTGTGTTAACCTTGTGTTAACTTCTGTTAATCTTGTGTTAACCTTGTGTTAACCTTGTGTTAATCTTGTGTTAATCTTGTGTTAAACTTTGTTAATCTTGTGTTAACCTTGTGTTAACTTCTGTTAATCTTGTGTTAATCTTGTGTTAACCTTGTGTTAACTTGTGTTAATCTTGTGTTATTCTTGTGTTAACCTTGTGTTAACTTCTATTAATCTTGTGTAAATCTTGAGTTAACCTTGTGTTAACTTCTGTTAATCTTGTGTTAATCTTGTGTAAATCTTGGGTTAACCTTGTGTTAACTTCTGTTAATCTTGTGTTAATCTTGTGTTAACCTTGTGTTAAGCTTGTGTTAATCTTGTGTTAACTTCTGTTAACTTCTCTTAATCTTGTGTATATCTTGTGTTAACCTTGTGTTAACTTGTGTTAATCTTGTGTTAACCTTGTGTTAACCTTGTGTTAACTTGTGTTAACCTTGTGTTAACTTCTGTTAACTTCTCTTAATCTTGTGTATATCTTTTGTTAACCTTTTGTTAACTTGTGTTAGCCTTGTGTTAACCTTGTGTTAACTTCTGTTAATCTTGTGTTAACCTTGTGTTAACCTTGTGTTAATCTTGTGTTAATCTTGTGTTAAACTTTGTTAATCTTGTGTTAACCTTGTGTTAACTTCTGTTAATCTTGTGTTAATCTTGTGTTAACCTTGTGTTAACTTGTGTTAATCTTGTGTTATTCTTGTGTTAACCTTGTGTTAACTTCTATTAATCTTGTGTAAATCTTGAGTTAACCTTGTGTTAACTTCTGTTAATCTTGTGTTAATCTTGTGTAAATCTTGGGTTAACCTTGTGTTAACTTCTGTTAATCTTGTGTTAATCTTGTGTTAACCTTGTGTTAAGCTTGTGTTAATCTTGTGTTAACTTCTGTTAACTTCTCTTAATCTTGTGTATATCTTGTGTTAACCTTGTGTTAACTTGTGTTAATCTTGTGTTAACCTTGTGTTAACTTGTGTTAACCTTGTGTTAACTTCTGTTAACTTCTCTTAATCTTGTGTATATCTTTTGTTAACCTTTTGTTAACTTGTGTTAGCCTTGTGTTAACCTTGTGTTAACTTCTGTTAATCTTGTGTTAACCTTGTGTTAACCTTGTGTTAACTTGTGTTAGCCTTGTGTTAATCTTGTGTTAATCTTGTGTTAAACTTTGTTAATCTTGTGTTAACCTTGTGTTAACTTCTGTTAATCTTGTGTTAATCTTGTGTAAATCTTGGGTTAACCTTGTGTTAACTTGTGTTAATCTTGTGTTAATCTTGTGTTAATCTTGTGTTAATCTTGTGTTAATCTTGTGTAAATCTTGGGTTAACCTTGTGTTAACTTGTGTTAATCTTGTGTTAATCTTGTGTAAATCTTGAGTTAACCTTGTGTTAACTTGTGTTAATCTTGTGTTAATCTTGTGTAAATCTTGAGTTAACCTTGTGTTAACTTCTGTTAATCTTGTGTTAATCTTGTGTATATCTTGTGTTAACCTTGTGTTAACTTGTGTTAATCTTGTGTTAATCTTGTCTTAACCTTGTGTTAAGCTTGTGTTAATCTTGTGTTAATCTTGTGTAAATCTTGAGTTAACCTTGTGTTAACTTCTGTTAATCTTGTGTTAATCTTGTGTATATCTTGTGTTAACCTTGTGTTAACTTGTGTTAATCTTGTGTTAATCTTGTGTTAATCTTGTGTTAACTTCTGTTAACTTCTCTTAATCTTGTGTATATCTTGTGTTAACCTTGTGTTAACTTGTGTTAATCTTGTGTTAATCTTGTGTTAACCTTGTGTTAATCTTGTGTTAATCTTGTGTTAACCTTGTGTTAATCTTGTGTTAATCTTGTGTTAACCTTGTGTTAATCTTGTGTTAATCTTGTGTTAAACTTGTGTTAATCTTGAGTTAATCTTGTGATAACCTTGTGTTAACCTTGTGTTAATCTTGAGTTACAGAGTTAGAGATTTATTAAATGATAAGGCACTTTAATTGTTGTATAATACATTATTTGTGCCACACTTAATTTATGGTGTTAGCGTTTGGGGTACGGCGTGTAAATCAGTTACAATGCCAATTTTTATATTACAGAAGATAGTTGCCTTTCATTTTATGGTATATATGTCTTGTCTTTTATTTTCTCCTATCGTATGTATTATTGTTGTGTATTTTTTTATGAAATGAATAAATAAATAAACAAACAAACCAAAAAAAAATCTTGTGTTAAGCTTGTATTAATCTTGTGTTAATCTTGTGTTAATCTTTTGTTAACCTTGTTTTAATCTTGTGTTAATCTTCTGTTAATCTTGTTAATCTTGTGTCAGTCTTGTGTTAATATTGTGTTAATCTTGTGTTCATCTTGTGTTAATCTTGTTACTCTTGTGTTAATCTTGAGTTAATCTTGTGCTAATATTGTGTTAATCTTGTGTTAAACTTGTGTTAATCTTGTTAATTTTGTGTTACTATTGTTTTAATATTGTGTTAAACTTGTGTTAATCTTTTGTTAACCTTGTTTTAATCTTGTGTTAATCTTCTGTTAATCTTGTTAATCTTGTGTCAGTCTTGTGTTAACCTTGTGTTAATCTTGTGTTAATCTTGTGTTAAATTTGTGTTAACATTGTGTTAATCTTGTGTTAATCTTGTGTTAACTTTGTGTTAACCTTGTATTAATCTTGTGTTAATCTTGTTTTAATCTTGTTTTAATCTTGTGTTAATCTTGTGTTAATCGTTTGTTAACATTGTGTTAATCTTGTGTTAATCTTGTGTTATTCTTGTGTTAACCTTGTGTTAACTTCTATTAATCTTGTGTAAATCTTGAGTTAACCTTGTGTTAACTTCTGTTAATCTTGTGTTAATCTTGTGTAAATCTTGGGTTAACCTTGTGTTAACTTGTGTTAATCTTGTGTTAATCTTGTGTTAACCTTGTGTTAACTTGTGTTAATCTTGTGTTATTCTTGTGTTAACCTTGTGTTAACTTCTATTAATCTTGTGTAAATCTTGAGTTAACCTTGTGTTAACTTCTGTTAATCTTGTGTTAATCTTGTGTAAATCTTGGGTTAACCTTGTGTTAACTTCTGTTAATCTTGTGTTAATCTTGTGTTAACCTTGTGTTAAGCTTGTGTTAATCTTGTGTTAACTTCTGTTAACTTCTCTTAATCTTGTGTATATCTTGTGTTAACCTTGTGTTAACTTGTGTTAATCTTGTGTTAACCTTGTGTTAACCTTGTGTTAACTTGTGTTAACCTTGTGTTAACTTCTGTTAACTTCTCTTAATCTTGTGTATATCTTTTGTTAACCTTTTGTTAACTTGTGTTAGCCTTGTGTTAACCTTGTGTTAACTTCTGTTAATCTTGTGTTAACCTTGTGTTAACCTTGTGTTAATCTTGTGTTAATCTTGTGTTAAACTTTGTTAATCTTGTGTTAACCTTGTGTTAACTTCTGTTAATCTTGTGTTAATCTTGTGTTAACCTTGTGTTAACTTGTGTTAATCTTGTGTTATTCTTGTGTTAACCTTGTGTTAACTTCTATTAATCTTGTGTAAATCTTGAGTTAACCTTGTGTTAACTTCTGTTAATCTTGTGTTAATCTTGTGTAAATCTTGGGTTAACCTTGTGTTAACTTCTGTTAATCTTGTGTTAATCTTGTGTTAACCTTGTGTTAAGCTTGTGTTAATCTTGTGTTAACTTCTGTTAACTTCTCTTAATCTTGTGTATATCTTGTGTTAACCTTGTGTTAACTTGTGTTAATCTTGTGTTAACCTTGTGTTAACTTGTGTTAACCTTGTGTTAACTTCTGTTAACTTCTCTTAATCTTGTGTATATCTTTTGTTAACCTTTTGTTAACTTGTGTTAGCCTTGTGTTAACCTTGTGTTAACTTCTGTTAATCTTGTGTTAACCTTGTGTTAACCTTGTGTTAACTTGTGTTAGCCTTGTGTTAATCTTGTGTTAATCTTGTGTTAAACTTTGTTAATCTTGTGTTAACCTTGTGTTAACTTCTGTTAATCTTGTGTTAATCTTGTGTAAATCTTGGGTTAACCTTGTGTTAACTTGTGTTAATCTTGTGTTAATCTTGTGTTAATCTTGTGTTAATCTTGTGTTAATCTTGTGTAAATCTTGGGTTAACCTTGTGTTAACTTGTGTTAATCTTGTGTTAATCTTGTGTAAATCTTGAGTTAACCTTGTGTTAACTTGTGTTAATCTTGTGTTAATCTTGTGTAAATCTTGAGTTAACCTTGTGTTAACTTCTGTTAATCTTGTGTTAATCTTGTGTATATCTTGTGTTAACCTTGTGTTAACTTGTGTTAATCTTGTGTTAATCTTGTGTTAACCTTGTGTTAAGCTTGTGTTAATCTTGTGTTAATCTTGTGTAAATCTTGAGTTAACCTTGTGTTAACTTCTGTTAATCTTGTGTTAATCTTGTGTATATCTTGTGTTAACCTTGTGTTAACTTGTGTTAATCTTGTGTTAATCTTGTGTTAATCTTGTGTTAACTTCTGTTAACTTCTCTTAATCTTGTGTATATCTTGTGTTAACCTTGTGTTAACTTGTGTTAATCTTGTGTTAATCTTGTGTTAACCTTGTGTTAATCTTGTGTTAATCTTGTGTTAACCTTGTGTTAATCTTGTGTTAATCTTGTGTTAACCTTGTGTTAATCTTGTGTTAATCTTGTGTTAAACTTGTGTTAATCTTGAGTTAATCTTGTGATAACCTTGTGTTAACCTTGTGTTAATCTTGAGTTACAGAGTTAGAGATTTATTAAATGATAAGGCACTTTAATTGTTGTATAATACATTATTTGTGCCACACTTAATTTATGGTGTTAGCGTTTGGGGAACGGCGTGTAAATCAGTTACAATGCCAATTTTTATATTACAGAAGAGAGTTGCCTTTCATTTTATGGTATATATGTCTTGTCTTTTATTTTCTCCTATCGTATGTATTATTGTTGTGTATTTTTTTATGAAATGAATAAATAAATAAACAAACAAACCAAAAAAAAATCTTGTGTTAAGCTTGTATTAATCTTGTGTTAATCTTGTGTTAATCTTTTGTTAACCTTGTTTTAATCTTGTGTTAATCTTCTGTTAATCTTGTTAATCTTGTGTCAGTCTTGTGTTAATATTGTGTTAATCTTGTGTTCATCTTGTGTTAATCTTGTTACTCTTGTGTTAATCTTGAGTTAATCTTGTGCTAATATTGTGTTAATCTTGTGTTAAACTTGTGTTAATCTTGTTAATTTTGTGTTACTATTGTTTTAATATTGTGTTAAACTTGTGTTAATCTTTTGTTAACCTTGTTTTAATCTTGTGTTAATCTTCTGTTAATCTTGTTAATCTTGTGTCAGTCTTGTGTTAACCTTGTGTTAATCTTGTGTTAATCTTGTTACTCTTGTGTTAATCTTGAGTTAATCTTGTGCTAATATTGTGTTAATCTTGTGTTAAACTTGTGTTAATCTTGTTAATTTGGTGTTACTATTGTTTTAATATTGTGTTAAACTTGTGTTAATCTTGTGTTAATCTTTTGTTAACCTTGTTTTAATCTTGTGTTAATCTTTTGTTAATCTTGTTAATCTTGTGTCAGTCTTGTGTTAATATTGTGTTAATCTTTTGTTAATCTTGTTACTCTTGTGTTAATCTTGAGTTAATCTTGTGCTAATATTGTGTTAATCTTGTGTTAAACTTGTGTTAATCTTGTTAATTTTGTGTTACTATTGTTTTAATATTGTGTTAAACTTGTGTTAATCTTGTGTTAATCTTGTTTTAATCTTGTGGTAATCTTGTGTTAACCTTGCATATGACAATTAAGCACAATTTGAATTTGAACAGTGACAAATGGACACATACACTATAGCAAAATATCACTTTACAGTAATCCCTCGCTCCTTCGTGGTTCGTTTATCACGGACTCGCTCTATCGCAGTTTTTCAAAATAAGATTGGACACAACACACAATTGGCTGATTGATGGATGAGCCGCACGATCAGCGTATAATTTTTATTTAAAGTGAATTATTTAAAATTATTGAGCACCTGATGCTACTTTGTGCAGCCATCAGCTGCAGAAAAAGATTCCTCCTGCAGCTGATCAGCTGATTTCTGCTCTGCCGATGGGAAGTGGGCGTGGCTGGGAGTAGCAAACTGAAATCGTGACTAGACCTGTGACAATTACAAATATTGCTGAGCGATTAATTGCCTCAGACCTTGTTGCGATAAACGATAATATAGTTTGAAATTTGACAATAATTAATAATTGTCAAATTTAAGAAGAAATGTTAGTTAATTTTTGTGTGTGGTAACTTTTTTGCCCACTGGATGGCAGGATAAGTCCGTTTGACCCGAAGGATGAATAGTGCGCAGCGTGTCTTTAAGAAAAATGGGAGGAAGGCCCCTGACATGAGCTGTCTCTCTTCGGTACTCAAAATGGCGGATGCTCTGTTTAGTTTCAGCTCTTTAGCATTTTTCACACAAAGCTTTTAATAAAAAAATCTGTAAACAAGTTCTCAGCTTCTTTTTGCAGAGAAAAACAACTTTTTACACAAAGGGGCGGGTTTCAACCGTGAATTTTGGAGCTTCAACAAGACGGAGGGTTTTTCTCGAGATTCGTCCTGTTAGCTTAGCTCGTAGCTTAGCTGCTTTTAAAGATTCAAAATCACGATTTTGGACGATTTAAACAGATTTTAAAGAGAAAAGAGCTGGGAAGGGGTCAGTGAAGAACACCGGAGTTGAACTTTTTGTCGTCCAGTGTCTTCAGTAGAAAGAGACACGAAGAAACAATAAAGCCGATAAATGAAAATGAGGTTGATAATTTTCATTTATCATGCAATTAATTGATTTATTGATTATCGTGACAGACCTTTTCATGACATTCTGTACTCTTTTGGAGCATTTAGAGTTTAGAAACATTGTTTAGAATATTGTTTAGAAGTGTTTGTAACACCTTTACATACAAATATATACATACTAAAATAAACTGCTACTCGTACTAATATTCCTACTTCGCAGTGTTTCACTTATCACTGGGCTTCAGGGTACGGATCCCCCGTGATAAACGAGGGACTACTGTACTCCAAACTGTAGCAACTGTCAAAATGCAGATCAGTGTCAGTCACTGCAAGTAAGAAAGTGGATTCAGAATCACTGCAAAGACGTTGCAGCTGGCAGCCATCTTTGCAGAAAGTTAAAGTCTTTGTTTCAAGCAGTGACAGACCATTTATCAAGGAAAAATGGGTGGATCGATAGCAAGGATTCATTCTGAGCTAATCAATGCAGGACAAAAGTGTCAACAAACATTTTTAATTTAGTTGTTTCCCACCTGCCTTGTTGGAGTTTGACTTCCAATAAAGCAGAAAAGACAACTTCAAGTGAGCAGATGAGCTTTCTCTCTGTATCCACAGCACCTGATCCGCTCCTCATCATCGGACGTTGTTGTTTTGCCTCGTGCGGTTGTGGTTCTGACTGTCTCATCCGTGCAGGATTTGTTCAGACGTAAGAGACAGCTGGAGCAGAGGGGTCCCACCCAGCTGAGTCACACCGGCCTGCCAGGAGCCGTCTCCGTCAAGGGCTTCCCCAACGCTCTCATCCAGGTAAACCGCTCTGGTTAGTTGCACAGGAATCAGCAAAAAGACAAATGTTGGGGGGGTCTGGGGTCAGTTTACAGAAAGATCAACTGAGGTTTTGCTTGTGTTGGATCATCAGTGTGTGCTGACAGAAATGAGCCGAAAGAAACATGAAGTTTTGTAGCCGAACCCATGAAAACATGAAAGCATCAGTGTTAGAGGCTGAGAAGGCTGCGTGTTCTTCAAACTCAATTATGTTTGTTTATTAAATTTGTTCATTTTTTTATAAAAAACAATACAAAACAATCCCATAAATGATAACGTACAAAATATAAAAAATAAAAGGTAGCAGAAAGAAGAAAAAATCTTATTATATCTGCCCCTTTTATTCAAATAATCAGTTCAAACAATGATAATCTTCCAGTAACAGTGCAAAATGAATAACTCTTTCTAATTTAGTTTTAGTTTAGTTTAGTTTATTCATTCATTTTATATAAAAAAACAAAATATACAACATTTCACATCAAATAAATATACAACACATAAATAAAATGAAGGGTGGCAGTAAGAAGAAAAAAATCTTATTTTAACTGCCCCCTCTTACAATCCATCAAATCAAACAACAATCAACTTTAACCAATAAAAAACAAGAAACAATTTGCCAAAAAAATATCGAACTACAAAGCAACATACACAACAGTATTTCATTTATATCTTTGCAATAGTCCACTTTTTATCATTTTCTTAAATGTAATCATTGTTGCTGCATTTTTGACTTCAGTCTCCAAGACATT
>JBBPBX010006167.1:57115-69424 GCA_038048925.1 Garcialebias charrua
TTCTCATGAACCAGCTGACCTCAGGCTGACTGAGACTCCTGCTCTCCATCTTCCTGCCGCCTCCCATCAAATCACATCCAGGGCGTCGTCCGTCTCCCGCTCTGGTTGTGTCTCTCCTCTCTGACCAGACATCGCCTCCCCAAGGCGGCGGCGTGGAGCCCATCTGTCAGAACGTCCTCCGACAGCGGTCCCAGAGGCTCGACTCTGCCTCATCCTCCTGACCTGCATGAAGAAAAGCAGTATTAAAAAAATGTTTAGTCACAAAATGATTAGATCTATTTGTTTGTTTAAAAATAAACAAATAAATTGCTGGCTCTTGTAGTTGTATTGAGAAACACAGTCATCCAGTTTGTCATTCTGGGTGTTAAATTGAAAAGTCTAACTCTTAAAAATATGTCTGATGTGGCCAAATAAAATGAAGGAAGTCCAAACTGTTTGTCAGATTTTAAAGACAGAAATGTGGTGACAATAATCTGGCACTTTAATTTTGAATTTACAACAATTTGACAGAAGACTTCTTGTGCAAGAACCTTAAAAGCACACGAGCAGCTGAGCTTTTTGCTCAATGTCAGCTGGAGAAAGGCACCAGCTCCAACGCTGCCCTGCACAGAAACGCAGGTAAAGAAAGTGGATGAACAGCCAAGAGTTCAAAACAAAATGTCTTCATAGGTGCAATAAAATGCAAAGTGCTGTAAGTTTCTGTATACAGGTAGTCCTCGACTTACGACGGAGATCTGTTCCTACCCGGCGTCGTAAACCGAATTTTGACGTGTCGTAACATACGTCCAAACTGCACCTTATATGTACAGTACTGTATTTTACCAAGCACTTATCCTATCCTAACATAGTACCCTACATAATTATCAAAAAACACATACATTTGGAGCCATAATGAAGAAAAAAAAAGAGTTAATTTCCTACTGGGATGCTGGTGAAGCCATTCCTCCTCCGTATTCTCCATTCGTTTACGACGTAAAACCGCTGTCCAGCTCAGTCCATCCTCCGTATTCGTTTACGACGTAAAACCGCGTTCACAGTACAGTTTTGTTTTGTTTTTTTGAATGTCCAGAGGACCAGACTTAGCTTTTTTAAAAGAGTACAGGGCAGAATTCCTCCGCAGCTACGTTTATTACGTAAACCCGGAAACTGCGTAACTCGGCTTTTCAAAATAACATTTCAAAATACAGGTGACCCCCTACCTACGACTCCATCGACCTACGGCCGCCCGGACCTACGAACGTATCATATTTAATAAAAATATGAAATTACTGTATTAAAATTTTTTTTTTTTTTTTTTTTTTGTGTTTAAATGTTCTTAATTTCATGTGTACATCACTTTGTTGCAGCTGTGGTTGTTTTAAAGGCTTTATAAATAATAATTATGATAAAAATGATCATTTCTGATCATTTTTGTCATGATTGCGCAATCTTGCGCAGCAAGAAGGTCTTCAGTTTACACGGTCACAAGTTAATGTAGAACACCGGACGCCATTTTAGGTTCAGTCACGGGGGCCTTTGAAGGTCTCCAGTTTAGATGGTCACAAGTTAATGTAGAACACCGGACGCCATTTTAGGTTAGCTGCCGGGAGCCGGCCTTTGAAGACTGGTGACCAGGATCGCATCATATGGATTAATTACTAGCTGGAAACATCTATGTGAACTTTGTGGATGTCTCAGGCAGCTGCGGATTTATCGCCGATCGTGCCAGGCCGCCGCGCGAACACCTCCGGCCTGGCTAGCTCCAGAAGCTAACACGGGAGCTAACACGGGACGCAGCAGCTGGCTTTGACCACCTCAAAGTAAGAAATTATATTTTTATTTAATTTATATTTTTATTACTGTACTGTATTAATTAATTACACTGTGTTAGGTGTGTTAGGATAGGCGAAGTACGTACTTGGTACCACAAAAAAAAAAAAAAATACAGGACATCCCCGAGTGACGAGTGTACGGAAGGACTGACCTGCGAACAGATCGACCTGCGAACGGTTCTTAGGTCCCGAAGTCGTTCTTAAGTCGGGGGTTGGGTGTATATATATTTTTTTTAATGGGAGATGCGTCATAACCGCGAAGCGTCGTAACTCGAGACCGTCGTAAGTCGAGGACTACCTGTATTAGATTTAGCAGGAGTGACTCCAGGAATCCATGAGAAACTTGAGTAAAAGGAACCTAAAGCGTTAAGGGAACAAAAAGCTGGAAGTAAAAACTTACAGGATCAAGACGTAAACACACGGAGCCAAGACGGCGAACCAGACCGAGCTCAAACAATGGCAGACTGAAGCTGAGTGGTGCTGATGAGCAGAGCTTAATGAGACGTGGCAGGTGAGTGGGCGTGGCAGAGCTGAGGAAAACTATGGATTAATGGCACAGGGGAGAACAAACAGAAAATAATAAAATAGAAGAAATCCAACAAAAACATAAACGACTACCAAAAATACACATTATTTCATGTTAAATTCATTTCAATTGAGTTTATAGCACCAAATCACAAGAGAAATCTCACAAACTGTCTCTCATTGTATCATATTATCCGGTAGGACTGGAAAGCACCTTGCATGGTAGTCTGCCGCTACCGGTTTATGAATGTGTGTAGCATTCAATATGTGTAGCACTTTGAGATTTTCACTAATGAAAAGTGCATTATAAATTGAATTAATTATTCTTCTTATTATTATATTATATCATATTTAACTTTACTGTGTTGAATCAACATGGTGTATTTCGTATATGAATATTGTCTTTATTATAAAATGTTATATTCTATTGCATTATTCTGTGTTAATAATTTGCATAAAATGGTTTTCTTGACTCAGATTAAACATTTTTAGAGAGTTCGATAAGTCTGTGAGAGAGAAGAAGTCTGTCTTTTGTCAGCAGCCCTCCTTGAAGCTGATAGATGTCTGCTGCTCAGCATGCACGAGCCAACGTGCCCTGCATAGTTCATTAAAGCAGAAAATACTGCTGAGTTCAACTCGCTGCCCTCTGCATGGATCCATGAGAACTGATTTATTAAGAAGGGAGAACTGGCGGACCGTGTGAATCAATTTCATACGTAAAGATTAGAAAAGGCCGGTGACGAACTGAAAAATGTTTCTTCAGAATACAGTTTGGAGGATAAGAAATCAAAATACCGTTTAGCAGGGTAGATGTCTACGCTGAAGCGAAACATCCAGATCAATCATCGTACGGCCTTCAGTAACTCTGCTGCATCAACAGGATTGAAAGCCAGAAACCGAAGCAGCAGGGTGCCGAGGTACGTGCCCTGTGGTTAAGCCTGAGTGAAGGGAGCTGGAAACATCCTCCTTCTTCTCAGTTTGATGTGAAGGTCGCTTCAGGCTTTGAAGTGGACAGAACTGGAGCTGAGAGGATCACGCTGCAGCTCCACAAACAGCATGCTGCAACACATTAGGTCACCTTCTCTAACAAGTAACCACTTCAGGGAACTTTAATGAGTCTGAACATGTGGTTGGAAAATAAACCCTGATTCCTCTTTCAGGGCAGCATTGCACGTAGACGTTTTAAAACTTCAACGCTGCACTAACTTCAGATTAAGGAACATGATGTGGTGCAGTCAGCAGAGAAATCATCATGTTCCCTTATCTCCTGTGGATGTCTGTGGAACATCATTATCTCTGTTATGTGGAAGAGTCTGCACAAAAAAAGGCACACCAACAGTAAACGTGTGGAAGTTGATGGCAACAACCCAAGCTGCAGGAAAGGAAGGAGATGAGGGCGAAAGCACTCTGTGCTTAAAGGTGCTATGTGTAACTTTCTGTAGAGCACAAAACTTAGAAATATTTTCAACAGGCAAAGCATTTTGATCCCTCCCCCTCAGAGCCATATATGGCTCTGCCCCCCTTGTTCTGCTGAAATTCAAATTCAAGCTCTGTTTTTGTTGGCTGGTTAACGGCAGGTCACTCTGTGTTTTTAGTGTTTTTATAAATGCTGATAGAGAAGCAAGGGGACTATAGTTTTTTTCAGAGATTACTTTGTCTAACACCAGTCTGTCAGTAGATAGTGACAGAGTGAAGAAATATGTTAAAAATATATTGTTAGAAAAGTTACAGACTGCATTACAAAGTTACATAGTGCAGCTTTAATGTTTCCACAGCTGAAAAACTTCACTGAGTGACGGGCGAAGGGTCCGAGCCGGGTGCAGACACATTATTACATTTCAGGATGAATCTCTCCATGAACTGGAGTGGAGTTTCACAATGAATTTCACTTCAAAGACATAAATAGATGTTTCAAAACTGCAGAGCGGGTGGCACATTGGAGGTCCGGAGAGCAGAATAAATCACTGAGCCCCTCCGGGTCAAAGAACCCTGTCAGTCAAATATGAGAACAAGAACCACAGTGTGAGAAAGAATAAACAGCATTTATGTTTCCAATTATAATCCTAAGCATTTATGCCACTAATAAGGAGGTAAAACCATTTAGTTTGACTTTTATCCCATTGCAAAAGCAGAAACTTCAAAGTGGTTAATCTCTTTCAGGCTGAGAATAACACAAGAAGCTACAACCTATTTAAAAGATTGTTGTGCTAATAAACAATATGCAGACATTATAAATGATCAAATCTCGCTGTGGTTTGCTTGCAGTTAACTTAGAGTGTTAGTTTCTCCCCATCGCACTGGTTCCAAATCTTGCTTTCCTGTGACAAAGTTTATGTTTATGTTTATTAAATTTGTTCATTTTTTTACAAAAGAAACACAATACAAGACAATCCCATAAATGATAACGTACAAAATATAAAAAAATGAAAGGTAGCAGAAAGAAGAATAAATCTTATTATATCTGCCCCTTTTTTCAAACAATCAGATTAAACAATAATAATCTTCCACCAACAGTACAAAATGACTAACTCTTTCTAATTTTCTAACTAATACAATACACATTACGTCATTTCATATATTTTTTTTAACAAATTCATTTTGATCATTTTCTTAAATGTAAACATTGACTTGGCATTTTTAACTACATTCTCCAAGCCATTCCATAATCTAATTCCCTGGATTGAGGTAGAACGTCCCTTCAAACTAGTTCTGAATTGTGGTTTTACAAACATCTCTGTCCCCTTAAGATTATAACAACTTTGTCTTTTAACAAAATGCATTTGGATATTTAAAGGTAATGCGTTATTCTGAGCCCTATACATAACTGATAAAATATTATAGTCTACCAAATCATGGAACTTCAATAACTTCAGTTGATAAAATAATGTACTTGATGGATGACGGTAATGTTTTCTAGTGATAATTCTTACAGCTCTTTTCTGTAATACAAAAATAGGCTTTGTGATTGTTTTACATGCTTTCCCCCAAACATCAATACAATAGATTAAGTGTGGAACAATGATTGTGTTATACAACAAGTATAAAAAGTGACAAATATAAAAAGTGACAAATATCATCATTTTAATCTCAATCTGTGCATGCTGTGCAGCAGATTACAGATTAACTGAACGCCATCATGGCTGTAAAGCAGCCACATTTTAATACAGATTGCCCTCTGGTGGTTTTAAAACGAAACATGGTTCAACTGATGCAGTAAAAACAAACCAAGAGCAGTTTTTTTCACTTACATTTTTGCTAAATGGTAAATTTGTTTCATGAAGATAAAACACACTCAAAGGTTTGTTTTAATGACTTCCATTCATTTTTGTTGCCTAACCCAGATTATAACCAGTTCATCTTTAACTCTAATCCCAACTTCATTTCAATTCACAGCACAGCCCTAAATTTAACTCCTAATGTAAAATTATGTTCCACCATGTTAGGACTCTGTTTTGGTGCCTATAAAAACTATTTGCCCCCCTTTCATAATTTGTTCTTGTTTTTCTGTTGTAAATAAACAGAGTATTTTTCACTAAAGGTTTTTTTTTTTTCAAAAAGGCCTGCTACAATGTGACATCTGATTTCAACAGAATAATACCAGTTAGATACAAATATGTAAAGTCAAATAAGTGATTGCATAAATAATAAACAATCACTTTTTTTTTTTACTCAGAATAAAATGTGGATGTTTGCAAAACGTTTCTAAACATCCCCATAAGTTCTGGTAAATCCATCATCAAGAAATGGAAGGAATAAGAAACAAATGTGGGCCGTCCTCACAAACAAACCATGAGACGTTTATGTTTATGTTTATTAAATTTGTTCTTTTTTTTTTTTTTTACAAAAGAAACAATACAAGACAATCTCATAAATGATTGTGTACAAAATGTAAAAAAATGAAAGGTAGCAGAAAGAAGAATAAATCTTATTATGACTCAGACGTCGTTGAAGACAACTCCAATGGATTTAGATTTAGATTTAGATTTAGATTTAGACTGGACTATTGAAGTGGTTTCTTATCTGTGTGTCCGTGTACTTCTTTAAAAAGTCTTCAGTTGAACCAAAATGCTGCTGCCAGAGTCTTAACTGGAGTTACTGGGAGAGATCATATCTCTCCAGTTTTAGTTTCTGGCTCCCTGTCAAATCCAGAATAAATTCAAAATCTTATTTCTAAACTACAAGTAGTTGGCGGCTCCAGAAATATGTTTCTGCAGATGTTAAGCATTTTACTGAGGGTGCTATGAAGGATCATCTGTTCTTTCAGTTCTCAACACACAGACGCAAGCACAGAGGTGCACTCAGAACTCAGACCAGTGAAGTGGATAGTGAATATGTGATGTTCTGCATTTTAATTAAAGCATGTACAGTGTAGAATGTAAAGTGTTACAATAAATACACTGTATTGTTCATCTGTGCATAAGTGGATGATGTTTTTTCATTCAACCTTTATTTAGTCAGGTAAATCTTATTGAGCCTCATGGCTCATTTACGAAAGCGACCTGCTAAAACTAAAGAACGATGAACAGCAATGGTAGAATTTCCTTAAACAATAAACAATAAACAATAGAAAACAAAAGAGAAAAAAAAACAAAAGAAATAAATACTTTTTTTTTTAAACAAGTATCAAAAAACTAGCAAAACATTACTGTATAAGGTAGACGTATAAAATCAATCATCAATCAATCATGTCAGTGCACAATGCTGAATGAATTATCACAGAAGGTTGAACTCCTTCACTCATGTCTTCATATGTTATGAAGTCTTCATAACAAGACAGTCCAGCTGTTCTTGTGGTTTTGGTAAAAGCATCAATAGTTCTGTCACTGTCCAGGGTCCTGGATCTTAAAGGGTTGAAGCACCAGGTCACTTGTTCAACTGTCCCTGCTGCTGTTTCTCAGATAGTTCTTCAAACGACGCAAAGAACAACTGCGCTCACACAGGCCCGGTTATCAGATGGGCCAACTGGGCCCAGGCCCAGGGGGCCACACCCACCATGGGGTCCACCGCAGGGAGCCCACTGCAGTTTTGGGGAAGAAAGAAAATAAAATATCCTTAGATTTTAAATAGGGTTGGGCATTGAGAATCGTTCGGAACCGGGACTAACTGTCCGGTTTTCCCGGAATCGTTCAAAATATTAATTTGCGATTCCTATTTTCGATGCTAGTTAGCCGACCGGAAGTAGCCGCCGCCGAAAACCAACGAAGAAGAATCCACCGGAAGTGTGCATCTGCGATCGAAAGCGTACTAATTAATAAAAAATGACCAGTCAGGTCAGTGCAGCACTTGCAATAATTTTCTATCATGCAAAGGAGGGTGGAGAAGTAAAATAGTGTCCCGTCTTTGACGCGCTCCACCGGATTATTTTCGCTTCGTATCCGACCGGAAGTACAGAGTGGTCCGTCTGCAAAACGCTCCGCCGAACTTTTCGCTAATCGCTACCTCTTCGGCTCCATCAGGTAAATAAATAAACTATAAACTACATCTCATACCAACATTAAGGCAGCTAACAAGTTATACTCCGCTTAAAGCGGTAAGTCAGCTCAAATACAAACACGATGCTAACGTTAGCTCGTTTTTTTTTTCTTAGACAAACGACCTGAAATGGCTTCACAGTGTTCACCAGTGACTGTCCAAGGTAAATACATCAGTGTAACTGAATGAAGAGAGACACAGAACAGTTACAACAGCATATGTTGTGAAAAGGTTGCATCCCTTTTCAGATGTGGATTCAACTCCTGCCATGGATTGCACTTACATTGCACTCAAATCCAACACTTATTAACATTCTTAATCCATTTAAAGTTCTCTGTGTCTTTTAAAATGTTTTAATGTCTCTAGTTTTCATTATTATATAATTTCTGTTTATGTTCTCTTTCATTCCATTATGAGTGAATGTCACAGTTTGAAGAATTATTGAATAGGTTAGTTAGGCAATAACAACAGAGCTAATAATTGTACACATTCTCAGTCTTAAAAATGATTTAATAATCTCTTTTTACTGATAATACTGATAAACCTGTTGTTTGTTTAGGAACTTCCTGCAGTCTGTCCAGAAAGTCTCCACTGGAGGAGCGTTTTGCTGAGGAAGAGGCACAACATAATGTCACAGCTCCATGTCCATGAAGAAACAAATGGAGAGAGGGCTGCAGATACCAGGACATCCCACCAGCTGTTCTGTCTGAGGATCCTGCTGCTGGTGGTGGAACCAGGTTAGCCCATCAGTGGGAGCTCAGTAACATGACTGCAGCATCACATACTGGACAATATTATATGTATAATAATAATAATAATATATGTTGGTGAGTCCTCCATGTTGGCTCTAATCTGCCCTGTGAGAAATTCATAGTAAATGTAACAAAAAGGAAAAAGTTCATAGCATTAAATTCAAACAGAAGTTCAAATTATTCAATAATTTCCAGTGTAGTGGTGAACCATGTTTAATTATTGATAGTTATAAACAAAAGTGTACAATTGACACGTACAAATAAATACATAATTGTGAATTTACTTTACACTATGCAAACATACAACCTTGTCCATCTTTAAAAAAACACAGTTCATATAGGTAATTAATAAATACATTTCAAAATGTAGTTTACATACAATGCTAAATTATAAATATAAACAATACACGTTTTTCCATTTATTTATCACTACATAACCTAGGCTATGTGTCACTAATGAACTTTAACACCTTTTGGCAGGCTAAACATGTCTATGGATGAGCTGTATGAGGAATGTGTGACTGCAAACAGCCTGATAGACCACCTCACCTCAGGAGAAAGAAAGGTGGCAGTCCCAGGGAACAGCAGAGAAGTGGATGCAAGTTCTTCAGGCAGCTGACCTCCCCAACAGAACACCTGAACTCACACCTGGCCTCAAATGCTCCCATCATTCATGGTTGAGCAATGGCTAAGCAGTTCCATGTGATCCAGGTTTGAACTTGAGAAAAACATCATACAGACTGTCTACCTACACTTCAATCAAAGTAAGGGAATTCTTTTTCTGCTGCTTCGAGCTTTCTTAGAGCTCATGGACTTGTTTTTCATGCACGTGGACATGGACTGCACACCAAGGCACTGGTGTCACTATGGTTGCAACATGTTTCTGATGGATGTGATTTGCTGCTGGTTTGCTGCTGATTGATGTCAATGCAGTAGCTGCTGCTCTTTCAGAAGTGTTCATGTTTGACATCATTTGCTGATGAAGGATGGATGGATGGTGGATTTGCTGCTGAATGATGTCAATACAGTAGTATTATATATACAATACAGTCAATACAGTAGTATATAGTAGTAGTCAATACAGTAGTATATATATATATATATATATATATATATATATATATATATATATATATATATATATATATATATATATATATATATATATATATATAGTAAAATGGGTGTTTGGTTAGGGAGGGGGCCCTGTGAGCTTCGGTGCCCAGGGGCCCCTGGGGTTGTTAATCCGGCCCTGCGCTCACAGCTCCATGATGTTACTGGAACGGTTCAACATCTGGATATTAGTTGATACAAGTCTGGGAATGTGTCTTTGTAGAGAGAGGAAACCCTGAGTGTTGCTGATTGTATGTCCATGTTCTTCTTTTGTTTTCAGCAGCCGACTCCATGGAGTTTTTGTTTAAGAACGATGAGCGTTTGGGGCTTCGAGCTGCTTTGTTTTCTGGAGAAAAACAAAGTTTCATTTCCATTGGCCTCCTGTCTGAAACAGGATAGACTCACTGTGTTTTTAGGTCACCCATGCTGTCCTCTTCTTCCAAATTATTGTTTCTTTGTAGGTCACCGTCTGCTTCCAAAAAAAAATCATCCTTCTCTGATTCCAGCTAGAAAATGTGGATAACAGAAAATTGTCCATTTTTGCATTTTGTGCACTTTTCAAATGTTTACCAGAAGTGAAAATTCAAGTTCATTTCCTGTTGCGAGATCTGATTTTTTTTTTGCTCAATATAATCATTGATTGATTTATTATTATTATTAGTTTTGTTTTGTGTAGAAAATATCACAACAACAACATATTAAAGAATATTAAGAAAATAATCTGATATTTTCTTGGGGGTGCTACGAGGGTGCTATGATTTTTCCAGTGGGGCTACAGCACCCCCTAGCGTCCCCCTGGCACCACCACTGCTACAAAGCCCTCAACAACCTAGCTCCATCTTATATTTGAGATCTTATTGTTCTATATTTTCCTAACAGAGCACTTTGCTCTCAGACTACTTACAGTTTCCAGAGTTTCCAAAAGCAGACTGTGAGGAAGATCTTTCAGTTCTCAGGCTCCTCTCTTGTGGAACCAACTTCCAGTTTCTGTCCATGAGGCTGACACATTGTCCAGTTTGAAGACTGGGATTAAGACTTTACTTTTTCATAAATCCTATAGTTAGGTTGGCTTGTTATGCTGCTATAGACTTCTATAGGACTAATTGACCTCATTTCCTTAAATGAATTGTTGCAGTTTTCATTTGATGCTATGATTCTGGACCTGCCATTGTGTATCTGTTCCTACTTCCTGTTCCTCTAAAACTCATCATGTCAAAGCAGATCTGAGCCTGGTTCTGCTAAAGGTTTATTCCAAATATATTAGTGTGTGTGAATGACAGGCATTAACATAAAACACTTTGTAGAACGGTGCTTTATGAAGTTCAGTCCGTTTCCTTCAGTTGACCGGCAGCAGTTCTGCCACATCCAATATGGCGGCCGCTCTGACGTACCGCCGCTACGGAAGCTCACTCAACGAGGTGTCCACTAAAACTGCCTCACCACTTCTCTGTTGTGATCGCCCTGGCAGATGACAATATCCAATCAGTGATGATGGAGAAAGGTCAGAGGAGCTATGCTATGAAATAATGATGAATGATTGTTTGAAATGTATTTAAAGGGGACCTCAGATGCATTTTTTAAATTTTTATGTTATTTCTGTGTGCTATCTAGACCCTATTCCTTCAATTTAATGCACAAAATAATTCTTAGATAATCAATTATACCCTTTTTAATTCTGCCAGTTTTAACTTTCGTTTTGAACGACCGGTTTCTGATAGAAGTTCTGAAGTCCACGCCCTTCAAAGATCTGTTTACGCCCTCGTAACAGCCAGTATCTGTAATGTGTTGTTGTTTTAAAATTAGCTCTTTTTTTATTACTCATTTGACTTACTGTTAGTGCTAGCTTAAGATAACTTACCGAAACCCGTCTGAGCGCGCCGCAGTTTGCTGCTCCTTTTAGCATTAGACCACCCGAATCCGAAGCTAATGTTAGCTTGTTCCTCTTCCGGTTTTCGCCAGCTCCGCTCGGAGACTTTGGGCGTTATCGCTGTTCCAGTCAAGACAACACAAAGTTCACCAAGTGTCTCCCGTAAATTAATCCGTAAGGGGAAGGTCCTCACTGCTGCGAGGCTGCTGCGAGGCTGCAGCAAGGCTGTACAGTTGAAGCTCCGCTCCATGGCGCCAGAAGAGGGTCCCGTCGCAACCGGTCTCTACGCCGGGGGTCCATGCTCGTTTAATTTTTGCCGGCGGCGCGTTGGGAGAGATCGCAAATACACTAAAAATTGAACTAAAAAACATAAAAATAACAATTATACTTTATTTATAAAGCCATTTAAAAAACCACAGCTGCAACAAAGTGCTGTACACATGAAATTAATAACATATAAACAAAAGATGAGATGAAATCATGAAAAACAACAGTCATGTGTTTAATACAGAAGTGGGTTGAGCCTAACCAGGTGAGGGGCTGGACTCAGGTTTGAGGTGGGTTGTCCTCGCGCCTGTGACGTCACAGGCGCGATTGACTTCCATTTTATTTCAAAAACGAACCGTTTTCATCACAGTAAAATAAATCTACTTAGAGTAAATAAACCACTGGGTGCATTTTTTTGGCACAAGGACTGTTTTTTTATGAAGTAAATACCCAAAGTTTAGTAAAAAAACATTAAAAAGTGAATTTTGCATGTGTGGTCCCC
>JBBPBX010006168.1:16354-41228 GCA_038048925.1 Garcialebias charrua
AGTCTTACATCGGGGAAACTAAACAGCCACTGGCCAAAAGGATGGCCCAGCACAGAAGATCAACATCATCAGGTCAGGACTCTGCGGTCTACACTCATCTCCAGGCCAGCGGTCACTCTTTCAGGGATGAAGATGTTCACATCCTTGATAGAGAGGAGTAAAGGAGGCCATCTTTGTGAAAAGAAACTGTCCATCATTAAACAGAGGTGGAGGCCTCCGGGTTCAACTGTCCCCCTCTTACAATGCTGTTATTGCTAGTATCACTCAGCCCTCTGTGAATAGCAAACAACCATCAGGGTGCTAACGATCCATCGTTAGGCTGATGGTCCTCCTTGATCATGTGAGCAGCTGGTTTCAGGCTGTCATCAGCCAACTGGTTGATCCACTGTGAGAGGGTGCTATTTATAAGACTGAGCTGAATACAGCAGCTCAGACTGAGGAAGTCTTTCGGACGAAAGATGAAACGTTTCTACAATTTTTTTGCTTTGTTTTGTTTTTTTGAATGTCCAGAGGACCAGACTTGGCTTTTTTGGATTTTTCTACCTGGATTATTGAACATGCATCAGAGTATTATTATTTGAACTGATTGTTTTTAAAAAAGGGGCAGATATAATAAGATTTTTTCTTCTTTCTGCTGCCTTTCATTTTTTCATATTTTGTATGTTATCGTTTATGGGATTGTTTTGTATTGATTTTTTTTTAATGAACAAATTTTATAAATGAAATAAAATGTTTGTATTAATCTTCCTATGATTTAAACGTCGATCACTGAATGTCAGAAGTCTGAATGTTTTTGCTCGTATCGATTCGATCGATCAGTAACAGCGATTGGCTCGATCCTTGATTTTGTTTTTCTCTTGTTTTGTTTTCTCTTGTTTTGTTTTTGAGTGGGCAGTTAAAGGGTTAATTTCAACACGTTGTTCTCGTTCTGTTTACTTCGTATCGACTCTATGCCACATTTTGCAGTATCACACAACATTAGCGGCCAGCCTAATGTAGGTCAGTCTTGTGACTCAGGCTTCCATGTGGTTTGTTTATATGGAGTGCACACCTGCATTTCAAACGACACCATCCATCCATCATCTTTAACTCGCTTCTTCCTTTTCAGGTCACGTGGGTCACTAGTGACCAAATCCAGCAGTCACTGTGCGAGAGGTGGGGACACCCTGGACGAGTCCCCAGTCCATCACAGGGACAGAGACAAACGAGACAAACAACCATTCACTCTCTCACCTAGAGACAATTTAGAGTCATCAATCATGTTATTGGTCTGTGCGAAGAAACCGGAGAAAACGCACGCATGCACGGAGAGAACATGCAAACTCCACACAGAAAGACACCCACCAGCCAGGATTTGAACCGGCAACCTTCTGCTGAGATGCAGCAGCTCTACCAACTGTGCCACCATGCTGCCCTCATGCTACACTATTTGATATAAAACAGAGAACATTTTTTTAATGTTTGATTTTATACGTTGTCTGCTGTGATTTAAAGTTTTCATTACAGAGGAGAAACGTGGACACGATGCTTTCACGTCAGCGTCTCCTGGATTTATGGAATAAATCGTGTCTGTTCGTCTGTTTATAGGTATAATTTATAGTTTTGAGATACGTTTTTGTTTGTGTGTGTGTTTAGATTTTCTGACGTGAGTGAAGACTTTTTTATTTTAACATTACCTTTTGGCCTAATTTAAATTTTCCTTTAAACAAACTGGCCCAGAATTAGATTAAGCTGTAAAGTATTTAGTTGCAAGGGTTAGGAGTTTGGACCAAGATTCAGTGTGTGTGTGCGTGCGTGTGTGTGTGTGTGTGTGCGTGTGTGTGTGTGTGTGGGATTACAGCATCATCCAGCTATAAAGGGCAGAAGGTTCAACATCTGACAACAGCAGATTAACTGGCTGACAGTCTGCTTTGCTTTCCTGCAGCCATGAAAATTACAAGTGCTGCATCATCACAACTTTCATTTTCTCTCTCTCTCACTATTACCACTCCCAGTAGCTAAATTACAGCTGCCACCTTTTGTTAAAACAACCGCAGATTCAAACAGCTGAATCTCTGTTACGCTCAAAAATAGATTTGCATGTAAACAGACCGAAGACAGACGTTCACACATGAAACTATTTAAATGTGTAGGTGCTTACTGCACACAGGCGCACCTGAAAAATAATGGTAACAAAATAAAACGGTGTGAAGGAATTAAAGAAAGCAGAGTGGATGCATCCAGTATGAAAATAAAATATGGTCGTTCATCATAAATGTTTTGCGTGAAAACAAACTTATAGTTTATGTTCATGCTGTATGCAACACACTGTCACACAGGCAGGTGATCATTGGGTTGCATCTTGTAGGCATCACTGTAAGTTTGGAGAAAAACAAACTACAGTATTTTCTGGACTATAGGTCGCACCTTTATATAAGTCGCTTTGTCCAATTATTGTCAATAAAGTGGAAAAACCCATAAACAGGTCGCACCTTTATATAAGTTGCATCTATTATGCGTCACCGCTACGCGACGCGTCAGCGCGTCATTTGCCCTGCTGAAAATGACGACCACAGAAGCATGCACGGAAGGACTTTTCACAAGATTAACACGGTAAAAACAATTATTTGTCTGCTGAAAATTATAGCAAACATGTGTCTTAGCTTAACCGTTCCTTAATAAATTCACGTAATGGTCAAATCTGCTGGATTTAAATTTTTTCGCTTTGAAAAAGTACAAGGAAAAACAACGAAGCTAACCGCGACACATTTACGTCTATAAAACATCGAATTTTATCTCAAATAACTCCAACAGCTAACAGTTTGTAAATGTACATCTAGTGATTACTTTCTGTAAGTTTGAAAAATCTGCTGTGTGGTTTATGAGCTATTTGCTCAAACATACAAGGAAAAATCAACAAAGCTAACCATGACACATTTTCGTCTATAAAACATCGAATTTTATCTCAAACATCTCATAAAGCTAATCAGTTGTAAATATCCATCTAGTGATTACGTTCTGTAAGTTTGATCAAAATCTGTCCTGTGGTTCTTGACCTATTTTGCTAACAAACACTGAGCTAACAGCGAAGTACATACCTCCAGAGCAGGAGGCCAGGCTGCGACAGACTGAGTCCGTCCAGAGGAGGTTGCCGGTCAGACACATGAGCTGGAAACGGACAGTGTACCCTAGCGGCTGAAAGTGGTACTGCACCATTTTTGCCAAAATGGAAAAACAGTGATATCTGAGCCAAAAATTGGTCTAAAAAATATGGGGAAAAATCCATAAACAAGTCTCACCTCTCTATAAGTCGCAGGGCATGCACATTAGGCAAAAAGGTGCGAATTATAGTCCGGAAAATACAGTAGCCCCAAAATGTTGTTTAACTTGATTTTTTTTTGGAGATTAAATACAGATGACAAGAGAAGAGAGAGGAAATGATGCTGAACATTTGTCTTTGGGCTTAAATAATGTGATGGCTGTAGGTAGTCCTGTCACGATAAACAATAAATCAATTAATTGCATGATAAATTAAAATGATCAACCTCATCTTCATTTATCGTTTCTTCGTGTCTCTCTCTACTGAAGACACTGGATCACAAGAGGTTCAACTCCAGTGCTCTTCAATGACACCCCCGCTCTTTTCTCTTTAAAATCTGTTGTAACCATCCAAAAGTATGTTTTTGGATCGTTAAAAGCAGCTAACTTGAGAAGCTAAGCTACAAGCTAAGCTAACAGGCCGACCTCGGGGAAAAAACCTTTGTCTTGCCGGAGCTCAAAATTCACTGTTGAAACTCGTGCCTTCTGAAAAAAGTTTTTTTTTCTATGAAAAAAGAAGCTGAGAACTTGTTTACTGTTGTTTTTTTTATTCAACGCTTTGTGTGAAAAATGCTATGCTAAAGAGCTAAAACCACACCGAGCGTCCGCCATTTTGAGAACTGAAGAGTTACATGTCACATCTCACGTCAAGGGGCCTCCCTCACATTTTTCTTAAAGAGACACGCTACTCACTCACTCCCTATCCATCAATCGTTTCAAACAGACTTATGCTCCCATCCGGTGGTCAAAAGAGGTACTACATGCAGAAAAAATAAACATTTAATCTTAAATTTGACAATAAAAACTAATTATTGACAAATTTCAAACAATATTATCGTTTATCGCAATAATTTCTGAGACAATCGCCCAGCAAAATTTCCTATCGTGACAGGCCTAGCTGTAAATCATCTAGAAGTCTCATATCTGCGTTTTGCTGCTTCGGTGTCGCTTCCAACTCTGCTACTACTACAGGTTTAAAATAATGTATTATACAACTACAACATCAGCCGACTGTCATGGATTTGCTGCTAATAATGTGTTTATAATAATAATAATAATGAATTCAATTTATAACGCACTTTTCATTAATGAAAATCTCAAAGTGCTACAAAGTGCAACAGAATTAAATGTCAATAAAACAAGTAATAAAACAAGTAAAATCAATAACAGTATCAACTAAGATCAAAAGTAGAATCATGAGGAGGTAGAGTATGCTCGGTTGAAAAGAAAGGTCTTCAAGCCGCTCTTAAAGTCAACCACAGACTGTGGGGCTCTCAGACAGTCAGGAAGAGAGTTCCACAGGCGGGGGGCAGCCACACTGAAAGCCCGGTCTCCCATGGTCCTTAATTTGGTTCTCGGAATGTGAAGGAGATTACTGTTCTGTGACCGCAGCGACCGGGTGGATGAGTATGGAATAAGAATATCCTTCAGATAATCTGGTGAAGTTCCATGTAAGCATTGATGTGTAATGAGAGCAGTTTTGTACTGAATTCTGTAGGCGACAGGAAGCCAATGAAGGTTATGGAGAATGGGCGTAATATGTTCAAATTTACGAACTCTCAACAAGATCCTTGCTGCACTGTTTTGAATATATTGAAGTTTCTGAAGGTTTTTGCCAGGGATTCCAATAAACAGGGAGTTGCAGTAGTCGAGCCTGGAGGAGACAAAAGCATGGACGAGCTTCTCAGCATCGGAAAAAGTTAGGGATGGGCGAAGTCTGGAGATGTTTCGAAGATGGAAGAAGCAAGTTTTAAACAGATGCTTAATGTGATTTTCAAATGTAAGATTGGAGTCCATTTTTATTCCAAGATTAGTAACAGAGGTGGAGAGGGGGATGTCTTGTCCAGAAAAGGAAAGTGTTGTTATAGGAGATGTTTGTACCTGGTGAGGGGTGCCAATCAGTATGTTTGTGTTTAAAACTACCACAGCAGCTGAAATTCCTTCATACAGCGATTGCTACTGAAACCAAAGGGATGTTGTTTTCAAATAGGAAGTCGGTACCAGAAGTTCTTCCTCCTACCTCCTCCATGCATCGTGTAATTATTTTGTGGATTCTTAGAAATAGTTGGGAATGTTAAATGGTGCGCATCTCTCTTTTAAGATGCATGCTGAAAACTATCGACTGCGGTGACATTATTTACATGAATGCTCCAGCCAGCTCCTTGCAGATGTTGGATGCTGTCTATCACGGTGCACTAAGATCCATAACTGATTGTAGTTACTGTGATCATCACTGCACTCTGTACTCCTTGGTCAGTTGGTCATCATTATCTACATGTAGGCTCTCATGCTGGTACATCTTCATCTACAAATCACTCCTTGGTCTGCTATCTTCTTATATTTCCTCCCACGTCATGCCGTCAGTGCAGTTACAACGTGCGCTCTCAGGACATCATTACCTGCAGCGTTCCCTCAGTGAGGACTGAACTTGACAACAAGGCCTTTTCCCACTCTGCTCCTGGAATCTGGAACACCTTATAAAAAGACCTGAAGCTCTTGATTTTGATCTCTTTATGGGGTTTTCAACATCTGATAATGCCAATAGAAATATCAAAACAAATCGCTCTGTTTTTTAGTATTTTGCCTTGATTTACATGGCATCTTGATTTGACTGTGTTTATAACTTCTTTTATTTGATTTGTATTGCTTTTTGTTGAATTATTGTTGTCTGTACTTTACAAGTGACCTGTTTTAGACAGAACATATACAGTAAACGAGTCCTCGTGGCTTAATGAGACTAACCTGTATAAATATAGGTTGAATGGAAAAAAAACTGGATTTGCCTGTTTTAGCACAAATAATATCCATGGATGAAAGCTATCAGAAGCAAACTTCAAATGTACTTTACTACAAAACGTTCAAACATGTCTCCATGAAACGTGTTCTTCTTAGTGCTCATTCATTTGGATCAATCTGATCCAGTCCGTGCCTCGAATCCTGCAGCCTGGAGACACTAGACTTCTAGCGCTAGTTTTAATAGATTATTTTGTTTTTATTTCATTTTATTAAGCAACTTCAATCTTCATTTTGATCTGTAAAAATGCTCCCTGGCAACATTGGACACCACCATCAAATCCTGCACACATCACTCTGGATTGCCCAAAGTTCATGCTCAATAATCCAGGTAAAAAAAACAACTAAATAATCCAGGTAAATAATCCGTCAATGTTGGATGGATTGGATTCTATGGATTCTTAATTCATGGACATTCAACACGGTATTGATGAGACACTGAGTGAAATGAAACTGGGGAATGACAAAATGCCTGTAAACGTTGCCTTTTTTCCATTCATTCATTTTGAATGTTTGTAGAAAAATATGACTGTTTTGTTGAAATAAACCACAACTTTATTTCTTAACGATGTCATATTTCCTAGTTAAATAGATTACAAAACTTGATGGTTTGATCAGATTTTATCAAGTCGAACTCTGCAGAAATCACAAAAACCTCAGTTACATTTACTATTTTCATTAACAGTGTAAAAACTGTATTTTGCAGCTCTGAAGACCATTGTTTGATAGCGTGGAATAAAAGCTTACTACTCCAGTTCAATGGTATATGTGAGCATTGCCTTGGAATCACACCCTACTTTATTTGAGGAATGGCGTCCTGTCATAAAATATTGGTTTAATAATTGCCTTGACTCATTACTTTTTGTCTGCAGGCGCCTCACCTCCGTGACTCTCATCTCTTTTCATATTGGTGCTGCGTCAGTCACAGCTCGGAGGGGGATTCCTCCCCACATCATTAAAACCTTTGGTAAATGGGTTTTCACCTGAATCTCCATCCTCCTTGTTCCCTGGTAAAGCTCTTATAATGTAAGTTTACTGAATCATTTCCCCTGTTTTCGTTTAGGTAATCCGTGCATACGGTGTTAGTGGGACTACTGTATTCCCAAACTTGCTCCAAGTCCAGATTGCTCTGAACTATCATCTTTTTTTATATAGATAAATCCTCCTATTGTTCATATTTTTAAAAACTTGGAATCTACATTATGTAGGTAACCTCACTCTGTAATAAAATGATCCACATTACCAATGACATCATTCGTCCAATTCCTTCTGCTTATCTGTGAACGGGTCATGGCGCCAACAGGTGGATGAGGGAAACCCAGACGTCCCAACCCTCAGCGCTCCTTTGCAGCACCTCCTGGGGAGTATCTGCTAGAGAAATCTCACCAATCATTGGATTTTTAGGGAAACCTTCAGAAAGTACTCTTTGGATGTAGGTCTACAACTCAATGTAAATCAACCTGATTTAACCCTTTACCACCTAAGAACAATTTATCACTTAAAAACATGTGAATTTAACTCAATGCGAGTTGGCCGCCTGACTTAAAACAATTGATTGCTGTTAATAATGACTGATGGTTTCAGATGGGTGTGCTCTGCTTGCACGTGTTAAAAAGTCGGCTTCTGAGATTCCAACGAGAGGTTGGCTTGAAACACAGCAATGAAGGCTACTTATGGGACGGATCTGGTTGGCAGGCCGCAGACTGACGAAGTCCTCTGGATGTGAGACAAAATGTTTCTGCACTTAAAGAAACAGGTCCAGATGACATGATTTACCTAGCCTGGTTAAAACTCGACCCTTGTCCTTCACTTCGCTTGAAGGGAAATAGAATTGAGCGGAGCTGCGTAGGAAGGCGAGGGCCAGGCTATGATTTACCGGTAACCATTTTTGCCAATATCTACCTGGATGATTGAGCTTACAAAACTTTTTTCAATGCAGTTTATTTATATAGCGCCAATTCACAACAAAGTTGTCTCAGGGCACTGAACAGGAACATTCCCATACATAGAAAAACCAATTAGTGAAGTTTTCCATCTAAGGAAGCCAGCAGACTTGTTGAATCTTCACTTTGTCGCAGTCTCCCATCCTGAGCAAGCACAATGGCAACAGTGGAAAGGAAAAACTCCCTTTAACCGTAAAAAAACCTCCAGCAGAATGAGGCTCAGGATAAGTGGCCGTCTGCTTTGACCGGCTGGTTTGAGAGGAACAGGAAGGAGAAACAAACAAACACAGAATGTAGCCAGTGACACACCCCTAATAGAAGAGTTAAGATGGCCGCCATCGCTAATCAAACACAACATTGGTTATAACTCTGTATGAATACTGAGCTAAAATTTAGTTTGGTCGCAACTGAGGGTCATCCATGCACTTGAAAGAAGATGCATGAAAGTCAGCCATAGTAAGATAGAGTACCGTACAAGTTTGTGAATGAGAGAAAGGAGGTGGAACAGTGAGGCTACAAGGATCAGAGGTCACAAAGGTGCAGGACTTCAAGTATTTGGGGTCCACTGTCCAGGAAAATGGGGACTGTGGGAAAGAGGTGAAAAAGAGAGTCCAGGCAGGATGGAGCGGATGGAGAAAAGTTTCAGGAGTGATTTGTGACAAAAAGGTGTCAGCAAAGGTCAAAGGAAAAGTTTACAAGACAGTGGTGAGACCAGCTATGTTGTATGGTCTGGAGACAGTGGCATTGACAAAAAGACAGGAGAAAGAACTGGAAGTGGCAGAAATGAAGATGCTGAGGTTCTCCTTAGGAGTGACAAGGATGGATAAGATCAGGAATGAGATCATCAGAGGTACAGCACATGTTGAACAACTGGGAGATAAAGTTAGAGAGACCAGACTGAGATGGTTTGGACATGTCCAGAGGAGGGACAGTGGTTATATTGGTAGAAGGATGTTAGAAATGCAGCTGCCTGGAAAAAGACAGAGGACATGAAGGTAGTTGGAGTGAGGACAGAGGATACAGAGGACACAGTGACATGGATGAGGATGACTCGCTGTGGAGACCCCTGAAGAGGTGAAAGAAGATGTGGCTGAGAGTCATCCCTAACATCTACAGATTGACAACGTGGTGCACCAAACATTTAACCTTCCTGTGTAGGGTTGAGGGTAAGGGGGCCAATGACATGGCCAGCAAATGTATGGGAGGGACCATTACTCCTCATGATGGAGCTCCTGGAAGACTGCCAAGAAATAAAAAAAAACGCCCTTTACATGCAACAATATATATACAGTATATAAATATAAACACTGTACATATATGTGTGTGTATAATGTAAAGATAACATCAATAATGATGTAATTTAGTGATAGTACCAACAAGTTTCTCTTAAATCAACTACACAGGGTGTGACGTATCATCACGGCGGTAGAACCAGCAGAACCACTTGTCAGTTTTCGACCATGACGCCTGAAGCCCACAGTTTCTCTGTGCGCATCTGTTACAGCTGTCAGGCCGGAAGCAGCCCAGATGCCAGGCCTGAGCTGTCCGTCATGGTAACCTTTGACCTCAGAAGTGTCACCCATCATCAGTCCTGCGGTCTCACTGTCAACAACCTCCACGAAACTAGATTTATACATTTTATTTCTAATTTCAGATCATTTTGACTCTTCTTTTTTCAGGGCATTTTGATCAGTTGTGTATTTAACTAAATAAAGATGGTGCTAATACAGATTTNTGATACAGCTGGAATAATTCATGGACAGATTCTAGCTTTATGTCAATGTCAATGTCAATTTATTTATAAAGCACATAAAAAAAACAGAAGCTGACCAAAGTGCTTTACAGTTTTTTTAAAAAAAGGACAAGAGTAAAATGCATAGTGCCTCTGAAACATAATAAAATTAACAATAAATACAACACACAACAACAATAAAATTGCTCAAAATTTGTTCTCAGACTCTGCGTGGATCAAATGTCAAGTACTGCACTAAAACCATAGATATACGGTAAGATCTGATGTAGTATATCTCCGTATCCTTTACATATACTTATACTTATATTTCCGGATATTCCCGGAAATGGACCGCAATGATCCTTAAAAAATCCCAAGATCCCAATATCCGGATACTTATCTTTGGCAGGCCCTTGACAAATAACAGCCACATTTATTTTGGATCTGCCGAAGATAAGTATCCAGATTTTGAGATTTTTTAAGGATAATTGCGGGCCATTTCCGGGAATATCCGAACACAGATCCTTCCGTATATCTATGGTTTTAGTGCAGTGGCGGTCTTTAAATTCTCAGGTAAACTGTTCCACAGTGACTGTCTATTTATTTATTTGAATTATTTCCTTGTGTTTAGAGTTTCATGTAGTTAAGTATAGTAAACGTCATTCAGTTACTTTTATTATGGCTTATTTTCTTATTTGAAAATCAAATTCAACTCTGACTCTTGTAACTTTTCCTTTAATCAAAAGCTTAAGGACTAATAAGAGAAGCAGCAGCGTATACAGTAAATAGCCGGCGACAGCTCATCACCGAGGTAATTTACTCTTTTTACTGCTCGTGTCACCTGCAGCATGAAATCAAATTACAGCCATGTTATCACTTACAGATTACATTTTTACATTAAATTAACTTGACGTGTGATCTATGAGATTTATTTTCTTACAGGATGAAAAAAAAAGAACTTCTGATAAAATAAACCACTACGTACATATATCGCTTTCTGTGTATTAAAACTTGGATTTAATTGCTTTTGTTTTGTTTGGTCCATTTTATTTTTCTACTCAGTACCAGCATTCAGAACTCACAAAAAAATAAACTTTAATGGCCTTTAAAAATGAATGCAACACAAACAGACGCTCTGCGAAGCTCACGTGCAAAATGCTTGTGTGCAGATTCATGTTGTCAATCATAAATAATAGAATATCACCAAACAGTCTTGTACTGTAATATTGAACACAGACACATACGTAAGTACTCTGCACAAGAATACAAATGCATTGATGAACTCCGTATAAAACGGTTTGTACATGCGTGGACAGACGCATGCTGAACCAAAGCCGATCACTAAAATGGAGCCAAAAGAGCCCGCACGTTGAAATTTTAATATTGATCAGCTGGAAACAGGTCAGCAACACAAACAGCCCACACACAGCTTTATACACAGTCATATAATGACAAAATAATAACAACAATAATAATAATAATTAAGGATGCACAATATTGAATTCTTGGCTGATATCCGATATGCCAATATGTTAAAACTTATTTGGCCGATAACCGATACTGATATTTTAATATAATTTCCTTTGTCAGAACATATCCCTCTTATTTAGGATCATTTGCTACAAAAATTGTGCAACAGCTGTAAGATCTGGTGACATATATTCAGTAACAGCCATATGATGTGCATAGCACTTTAACTTATATTAAATGAAAAGTGTTAAATGTTATTTATTAGCATTAGTCACCTGTGATGCTGTCTCACTTGTGGAGGTTGGTTCCAGGCTCCTAGCTGCAGTGTGGGATCCTCTGCACTCCTGTGCATGAAGGACAGACTTTTTAAGTTAATAGTTTTTGTCCATCCATTGTGCTGTAAGACTAATCATGCTAACGGGGCTAACACGACGTCCAGATGCCTGTGGTAAAACTCAACCAAGTGCTATTAGCTATTAGCTTCTCAATGACGTCGGAAACGACGGCTTGTAACTCGAGTAAGGTTACGTCAGAAAAATGTCTCTGACTGGGGACGATGTAGCGAGGCTCAACCTAACTCAAAAATAAATAAAATAATAATAATAATCCACACCGCCGCCATTTTGACTTATTTCTCTCCGCCGTGATCAGATCAGGTACGTGTGATGGGCCGGCCGTGGTGAAGTAGTAATGGCAGTCGACCCCTGATCGGAAGGTTGGAGGTTCGAATCCCGCATCCGCCCACCATGTGCGTTGTGTCCCTGGGCAAGACACTTAACCCCGAGTTGCTCCCGGTAGGTCTGGATGGCGCCTTGCAAGGCAGGCTACCACTACCGGTGTATGAATGTCTGAATGAATGGGTGGATGGCTGGTATTGTAAAGCGCTTTGGGGCTCCTCACAGGGGGCTGGAAAGCGCTATATAAATAAGCTCAATTTACCATTTACCATGTCATCATGTTGTGCTGGCACTGCAGACATCCTTGTCACTGGGTTGTCTTACAAAAACAGTGTCTTTTATATCCGAGTTATTTCAATGGAATGGCTGATGTCTGATATTGAACTTTAATGCTAATACTAGCCAATGTCAATACCATGCCAATAATATTGTGCATCCCTAATAATAAGTGCCATGTGTTGTCATCATTGTATGTTCCCATACAATGGCAAAATTAGTCTCTGCATTTAACCCATCTCATCTGGGATGCACCCAGGTGGAGCAGTGGGCAGCTATGTGGGCACCTGGGGAGTAATTGGGGGTTGGGCATTTTGCTCAGTGATGCCATAACATGTGGGGGTGGCTGAGGATTGAGCCTGAGGCTTTCGGGTCTTGGGTTGGCTGCTCTGCCTGCCTCTACTCCATTTTGGTCTACTTCCGCTCTCTGCAAAGCAAGTCGCATATCTTTTTGCTCCTACCCTCCCTAAGTTTTCCTCCTCCCTGCTTGCTTTTCGTCTCGTCTGTGACTCTTCAGCGCTCACTCGAACCAATTTGCGATGGATTTAATAAATTGGGCTGTTTCATCTATAGATAAGATTTTTTCCACGAAGCGGACCGGGCCAGGAGAAGCGGTCTGCCCCTCTGACACGCACGCTGTCGGATACATGATGGACTCGTGGGGACAGTGGCAACCCATGTGTTTGACCGTCTTGTCTGTCGAAGACGTGGAAGATTTGTGGATTATTGGGATATTGGTGGCAGCTGCTCTGTTTTTTGGCGTAAGCGGAGCTGTCTGCTACTGGAAGCTCAGGAAGGCTTCGGCGGCTATCGGCGCGCTGGCCAAACTTCCTGATCAGCAAGATTCTCTGATCCGGGCTGTGAGCTCCTCATCCCAGCTGTTGTACGAACTGAATCGCACGATGGGAGCGGCGGTAGACCACCGCGGACCTGCGGTGCGCTTTGGAACTCGTTTACAGCCGCCCGGCCTCAATCAGGGCACAGATGGGGGTTCGTAGTTCGGAACCTCATATGATTCGGCGACTTTGGACCTGAACAGCACCTGGACTTGGAAGGCTGCAGTCAAAAAGAACACTGTGGCCTGGATTGAAGATAAACAAAAGACCTATCTAATCTGGTTTCCGCACGACCTTGAAAAAAGAAGAAGGCTGTCTGCTGGAAACTATTCTCCTGGAGTGAAGCTGAGAGACCTTGCTGACCCCCCCCCCCCAGAGATCTCTGTGGGTGCGCTCGGAGGCGCCGAGCTGAGACAACTGCTGAACTGTGCTATCTGAATGTTGCTCACAGACTCTTTGATCTCCTTGCATGTCGTCAAAACTGCAACAATGTCTTGTCTGGTTGTGCTTATTGCTGATAGAGTTTTTGGGACTTTATCATAGAGTGTCTTAAGGCAATCTTTGATAGATTCTTTTTTTGAATATCACAAATGATACCTATTGTGTTTTTCCTTTTTCCATATCTGTTTGACCTTCATCCGGAGACGGATGAGAGCGGCCGCGCAGAAGAACATGTCATGTGTTTGAATATGCTGCAGCTTTACATTCTCTCCCTCTTCTGGACGACTGTGTATACATCATCATCACGTTGTATTGGTTAACTGGTGCAATGTTAATAAAAATCTCTTGTATCTTGTATAAAATAACTGGACTTTATGATGAAAGCACGTGTTTATAGGGGATGTGGCAGGTTTTCCCTTTGACTTACCTCACCGTTCCTTCTGCAGAAGCAAACAAAGGACATCTTTGGACTTTTGTTGTTCACAGGTTGCTTCAGTAGCCACTAGTGCAGTGGTTTGCTGATTTCCACAAGATTTCTGGGAATATTTTCCAATTGAATTTTTGTTTTGAGTCATTTTTATTTGGAATCAACCCTTATTTCAATCATTCAATCATTCAACATTTAACACTTGCTCTTCTCAAGGGCGGGACGTCTCCTCTCAGTCTCCGCTTTGCTTTTGCCTTGTCTTGTCTGTGAAACTGTCCGAGAGCCTCTCTTCTACAAAATCTTCAGAATCATAACTATGGACTTCACTTCAATTTGGTCAGTTAGTCCCTCAACACAACTGATAACATTTCTTCAACAAGAAGACAGGCTGTAGGCGAGATGATTTGCCCTGTTGACATGCACACAGCTGGATATCTCATCGACTTGGAAGACTTGATGATGTGTCTATCTCTACTGTCATCTGTGGATCTTAAGGACGCATATTTAATTGGATTTATGACAACTGGTTCCTGCTTTTTGGATTTGTCTGGTTCCTGGTCTATCAACACAGAAGGTAGACGTCGGCAACAAATCTGGACCTGGTCAGGCTGCCTGTCTTACATGATGGTTTGGTTCATGTCTCGAGAACCCAGACTTTTGGCTGAATGGATTAGATCTCGAAGATTTTCTGAGACACATTCCATTGGTATGGTCATTTTAATTTGGGCATTTCAGAAGTGAGTGGACCGGCACAGACTGAAGGTAGATGTCACCAAAGTTCTGCCTGTTCCCAAAACAATCGTGTTTATCTGACATCCGGCTCCCTGACTGGCCTTGATAGGCCGTCTTAACTCAACACGCCTGAGAAGTTTTGTAAACCTGACGCTCTCACCCCCCCAACCTGCTACTGAGGAATTCCACGGACCTTTCAGAGGAGCACAGCTGAATAAACATTATGTCATCATTTCAGGACTCTGGCCTCTGGTTGTCCTCGGCAGCTCCCACCATGAGTGTGCACAGATCTATGAGCTGGCTGCTCAACCGCCTTTGAGTTCCCCCCTGACCTCTGTGTAATGTCGGCGTCATTGTGTGCTTGTGTGCGAGATTTTTTTCATTACCACATTTTTGACCTTTAAACAGAGGTCAAAAATGTGTTTGGATTTTTTTTTGTCTCCAAACCCTATGTGTCGTTTTTCCACCACTTTTATTGTCTGTCCAACAGATCTCACTTGTAAATGAGTCTTTGAGGCTCAATGTAACTTATCTGTTTAAATAAAGGTTGAATGAATGAATGGAAAATTAACTCAAAGTACAAGTACCACCGTTTGCGAGTTATAGCTCAGCCTTATGATTAAAAAAAAAAATGTTATAATGAGTTCAAACGATTGGTAAAATATATTTATTTTAACTTTTGGAACAATAACGTAGTGTTGAAGTTAATGGAATTTTTACAGCTGAAAAACCTGTAGCTGTCTTCTGCTGTGAATAAAAATGGAAGTGTTTTAAGAAGAAATCTCCTCTGAATGTTGGCAAAAAGAAAATAACATCCCAATGAATTTTTGGTTTAAATATAATAGCTCAGAAAAATATTTGCACCCTTATAAACTCTAAATCCCCTCCTCACCAAACAGCACATCCACAGCTGTCAGCAGCTTGCTGGGCAGATCCTGACACTTCTGTTTGTTATCTGCAAAGAGGGAAACATATTTTTTTATTTCTTTTTATTTATTTTTTTATTTATTATTCATTTCAGATTTGAAGCAAGAAGTTGAAATAACAATTCACAATAATGAAAAACAAGAAAGAAAAAAAATCTAAAATGAAAGGAAGCAGAAGAAGAAAAAAAATCGTGTCATATCTGCTCCCTTTAAAAAAAAAATCAGTTCAAATAATCAATTTAAAACAATGATCATCTATAAATAGTATAACGAAATAAAGAACTCATCATACGTTTACATTTCTAGTACATTTCAAAATTAACAAAAATTTAAATATATCTTTTCAACAAGTTATTCTTAATCATTTTTTTAAATATAGAAATAGACTCTACTTTTTTTACATCGTTTTCCAAAATATTCCACAAACTTATCCCCTGTATTGATGTAGACCGACTCTTTAAACTGGTTCTGTACTTAGGTTTTACAAAAATGTCTGTTCCCTTTAAATTATAACAACTTTTCCTTCTGACAAAAAGTGTTTGAATATTTGGAGGTAGTATTGTATTTTGAGCTTTATACATTACTAAAAGAATATTATAGTCCACCAAATCATAAAACTCCAATAGTTTCAATTGATGAAACAATATACTTGAAGGATGACTGTGACTTTCTTCCTTATAGCTCTTTTCTGTAGAATAAAGATAGGCTTAGTAATGGTTTTACATGCTTTTCCCCATACATCAACACAATAGATTAGATGTGGGACTATGATGGTATTATCAGAGTCAGAGTCAGAGAGTCTTTATTGTCATTTGCACCGCATGTGGTACATGTGATGAAACGAGATTATGTACACAGGGTCCCAGTTACATCCAACAACAAAATGTAAGAGAAAAACAGTAATAACATCTAGGATATAACTAAGAAAAACATCAACTAGAAATACACTAAGCCCTAATGTAATAGAAAAACATCATTACAAACAGCAGCACGAACATGAGTCTGTATGAGCAGATGGTCACAGATGAACACAGCAACAAGAAAACAGATCAGCATCAGCATGATGTGATATTTTGCAGTGTTTATTCTTATTTTTATTTATTCATGAGTCTAACAGCCTCAGGGTAGAAGCTGTTCCTCAGTCTAGTGGTTCTACATTTGATGCTCCTCAACCTCCGTCCTGAGGGGAGTGGGGCAAAGAGTGAGTGTGCTGGGTGAGTGAGGTCTTTCATGATGCAGGTGGCTCTTTTCCTGCATCTGGAGGTGTAAATGTCTGTGATGGTGGGGAGACTGACTCCAACAGACTTCTGTGCAGCCTTCACCACTCTCTGTAGAGCTTTCCTCTCTGCAACTGTGCAGCCTCCATGCCACACGTTGATGCTGGAGCACAGGATGCTCTCCACTGCACACCTGTAGAAGGAGGTGAGGACTGGGCTGCTCAGACCAGCACGTCTCAGCCGTCTGAGGAAGTAGAGTCTCTGATGACCTTTCTTGATCAGGCTGGTGGTGTTGTTGCTCCAGCTGAGGTTATCATTCATGTGTACACCCAAGTATTTGTAGCTGGAGACCACTTCCACCACAGATCCTCTTATGTTCAGTGGGGTGTGGGTGTGTTTGTTCCTTCTGAAGTCCACAATCATCTCCTTTGTCTTCTTCACATTGATGTGAAGGTTATTGTCCTTGCACCAGCTCTCCAGGTGTTCCACCTCCTTATACAATAGATACAAGGCTTTGTTATTCAAAAAATCCTTAACATTGTAGAGCACTGCAATGGCTCTGGACATTTTAGTTTTTACACAAGTAATGTGCTGTTTCCATGACAGTTTTTCATCAATAATCACACCTAGAAACTTTATCTCACTCACTCTACATATCTCAACATCATCAATTTTGAAAGGGACATCCTCAGTCATCTTTTTTTTTTAAACTAAATATCATGTAATTAGTTTTTTCAAGGTTCAATGATAACTTATTTAATTTGAGCCAAGTTTGTATTTTTACAAACTCCTTCTTCATCAACCCAATCATCTGTTTCAAGTCTTTACCTAAACAAAAAAAAGTAGTATCATCAGCGAAGAGAACACATTTAAGGCTATCAGATACCTCCACTAAATCGTTAATATATAAAATAAATATTTTTGGTCCAAGCACAGAACCTTGTGGTACTCCACAAAGAACTCTTTTGAGGCTTGATCTTACATCATCAATTTGTACAAATTGTTTTCTATTTTTCAAATAATTTCTTATCCATTGCAAAGCTAGTCCTCTAATTCCATATTGTTCCAATTTATCACAGAATGGTGTGGTCAATTGTTTCAAATGCTTTTTTTAAGTTGACAAACATACTTATACAATGTTGCTTTTGATCTACAGCTGATGAAACTTGTCCCATAAACTCCACAAGTGCCATGGATGTTGAATATTTCGATCATAATGATTTCAGTTTGAGGAAAAGAGCTGCCAGAAAGCACATGCATTCACACACACACAGGGCGCAAACGTCTTGTGTGCCGAGTGTGTATCGACTTTGGTATGAACTGGTGAATTGTGAATGGTCTTCACTGTAGAGATGCAAACACAATCATGGAAACATCTTACCAGGATGCATGACCCCAGAGCTGATCTCCATTTAAGTTAATGTTAAAAGTCTATCAAACTTTTTTATTGGACACTGTGAAGTAAAATACAACTTCTTCACTACAATGACCAACTTCATGTGTTTTGTTGACTTGAAGAATGTCACAAGCATGGGATACCCAGAGCAAAAGAACTGATGATGAACAACTCAGACACGATAGCATTAATCCAGTGCTTTTATTTATAGTGAGTTCTAGTTCAGGAAGTATCAGGAACCCTGGGGTGCATGGAGATGAGTCAGGTCCAGAGTTCTGCAATGAGGGGTTGATCAGAACATCCAGAGTCCTTGCTGGTAGACGGATGGTAAGCAGCTTGGTCCCAGAATCCTGTACAAAAAGGTCCGGTAGACTCAGGAGGGCGTGTGGTTGGAGGGCAAGGGAAACAGCTGAAGAACGCACAGGTAAGGTTTCCAGAGGTGCACTAGAAGGTGTGGGATTCCTGGGTTTTCTGTCTGTCTGTTCACTTTCCCTCCACAGCTAATCAACCAACTCAACTCACCTGCTGCCGCTCTGAGGAGGACTGCTACTTAAGCAGCTGCCAGACACCTCTTCAGTGCTGGGACATCTTCTGCCAATTGGACCTTCCACAGCCTGGCTCATCTGGTCCTTTCCAGGGCCTCACTCTCTCCACTGGATCTTGCTCCTGTGGACTCACGGTGTCCCATCACCATCAACTTCACCCTCCTCTCTGTCTGGGTCAACCTGCTCCTCTCTCCACCGAAAACCTCATCTCTGCATTATCCTCACACCCAGGATCCCTCTCTCTTCTCCTTCTCACCCATCTCCTGCAAAACAAAGTAAGAATCAACTCTTGCTCTACAAATATATCGTCAATCCGTCAAGGGGATACATAACTCACCGTCACCCCTTCTTCCTTTCCAGCTGCTCGAGTTATGACTGTACTTGTAAATGAAAGATCACTAACCTTTTTATCCTGCCTCGTGTCCTTACTTCTTTGGTCTGCCATTTGGGGGTCGACGTTGTAAGAATCCTGATAGAAGGGCTGAATATCAGGTAGTCTCAGGAGGCTCACTGGAAAGATCACAAGGTAAGTATTAACGTATTCACAAGACTTAGAGATTCACAAAGAGCTAGAAGCACGAACCATAGGCAGGGTAATGCTCCAGCATCGGAGGGAGGTCATCAGGTGCCTGGAGCCTCAGTAGGAAACATTGTTGGTGGGGCAGTATGGTGTCCTCTGACGATCAAAGACAGACATGGAACAGGAACTCCCACAAAGAAGTCTCATGACCGTGTTCCCTGAGCCATTTTGTAGGTGGTGCGTCAGGACTTTGGGGGTGCCGGTGTCACTTTTAAGGATTATTTGGTCTCTGTGTGACCAAAGCAAGAGCTGTGTGCCCTTCCTGGTGCAGGTTGGACTCCACCAGGTCTGCCCCTTGTCTCCAATCCTGTTTATGGTGTTGGTAGGATCTTAAGGAACAGTCAGGATAAGGGGATGTCTGGTTTGGGAACCTCATGATCTTGTTTTTGCTTTTTGCAGATGATGTAGTCCCATTTGGCTCGTTACAGCATAGCCTTCAGCATTCACTGCAGTCAGCAATCGAGCGTGAAGCAGCTGTTATGAGAGTCAGCTCTTTTAAATCTGAAGCCAGTGTTCTCAAGCAGAAAAGGTGAAACGTTCTCTGCTGGTTGGTTTGAGTTTTACCACAACTTAGTGTCAGCTTCACATGTATGTTGTGGGAAATGGACAGACGGATCAGGATTTTGTCGACAGTAATGAAGGTGTTGATCCCATCTGTCACATTGAAGGAAAGCAATGCCAATAGATGAAGCTTTTAAAGTTGCTGGTCTATCTACCTTCCAACCCTCACCTATGGTCATGAGATGTGAATTATGACCCAAAGAATAACATAATGAATGCACACACATAGAGACTTAGAGGTAAGGTGAGGAGCTCCATCATCTGAGGGAAGCTCTGAGACAGGGGTCTGCAACCTTTACGATCAAAAGAGCCATTACACCTTCGTTCACTAAATTAAAAGTCAGAGAGTCAGAGTCAGAGTCAGAGAGTCTTTATTGTCATTTGCACCGCATGTGGTACATGTGATGAAAACGAGATTATGTACACGGGGTCCCAGTTACATCCAACAACAAATGCAAGAGAAAAACAGTAATAACAACTAGAATTAACTAAGAGAAACATCAACTAGTAATACACTAAGCCCTAAAGTGGTGGAAAAACATCATTATAAACAGCAGCACGAACATGAGTCTGTATGAGCAGATGGTCACAGATGAACACAGCAACAAGAAAACAGATCAGCATCAGCATGATGTGATATTTTGCAGTGTTTATTCTTATTATTTATTTATTCATGAGTCTAACAGCCTCAGGGTAGAAGCTGTTCCTCAGTCTAGTGGTTCTACATTTGATGCTCCTCAACCTCCGTCCTGAGGGGAGTGGGACAAAGAGTGAGTGTGCTGGGTGAGTGAGGTCTTTCATGATGCAGGTGGCTCTTTTCCTGCATCTGGAGGTGTAAATGTCTGTGATGGTGGGGAGACTGACTCCAACAGACTTCTGTGCAGCCTTCACCACTCTCTATAGAGCTTTCCTCTCTGCAACTGTAAAAGTGATCAGAGCCGCGACAACCTGCTATGGTTATCAACTGGTGGCCCATGGGCTAGTTTAGGTTTGTTCAAGGGGGCTTTTGTGGCCATTAAGGGTGACATTATAAAGCTAAAAAATATCTAATAATTTAGATGTTTACAATTTAAGAAAAATGAAAAGACCAGATTATTGTGTGTGGGGTTGGTGGTAGTTTTTTAAATTAATAAAAAACTATTAAAGGGGACCACACATGCAAAATTCACTTTTTAATGTTTTTTTACTAAACTTTGGGTATTTACTTCATAAAAAAACAGTCCTTGTGCCAAAAAAATGCACCCAGTGGTTTATTTACTCTAAGTAGATTTATTTATTTTTGATAAATACACCAGGATTCACACTTCCTGCATTTATTGACGTCACAAGCCGCCAGCCAATCAGATCAAACCTGAGTCCAGCCCCTCACCTAGCAACCCCTGGTTAGGCTCAACCCACTTCTGTATTAAACACATGACTGTTGTTTTTCATGATTTCATCTCATCTTTTGTTTATATGTTCTTAATTTCATGTGTACAGCACTTTGTTGCAGCTGTGTTTTTTTAAATGGCTTTATAAATAAAGTATAATTGTTATTTTTATGTTTTAGTTCAATTTTTAGTGTATTTGCGATCGCTGCCAACGCGCAGCCGGCAAAAATTAAACGAGCGGACCACAGGCGGAAGGACCGGGTTCGACGGGACCCTCTTCCGGCGCGATGGAGCGGAGCTTCAACTGTACAGCCTTGCAGCAGCCTCGCAGCAGGCTCGCAGCAAGAGGACCTTCTCCTTACAGATTAATTTACGGGAGACACTTGGTGAACTTTGTGTTGTCTTCACTGGAACAGCGATAACTCCCAAAATCTCATCGCGTGCAACGAGCGGAGCTGGCGAAAACCGGAAGAGGAACAAGCTAACATTAGCTTCGGATTCGGGTGGTCTAATGCTAAAAGGAGCAGCAAACTGCGGCGCGCTCAGACGGGTTTCGGTAAGTTATCTTAAGCTAACACTAACAGTAAGTCAAATGAGTAATAAAAAAAGAGCTAATTTTAAAACAACAACACATTACAGATACTGGCTGTTACAGAGGGCGTGAACAGATCGTTGAAGGGCGTGGACTTCAAGAAACCGGTCGTTCAAAACGAAAGTTAAAAATGGCAGAATTAAAAAGGGTATAATTGATTATCTAATAATTATTTTGTGCATTAAATTGAAGGAATAGGGTCTGGATATCCCACAGAAATACCATAAAAATTTAAAAAATACATCTGAGGTCCCCTTTAACTATGCAGACCTATGTATTTTTTTAATTGTGGAAAAATTAAGAATAGAAATAAAGCATAAAGTTAAAATCCATCCATCCATCCATTTTCGTCCACTTATCCGGGGTCGGGTCGCGGGGGCAGCAGCCTAAGAGTTAGCCATTAAAGTTAAAATGAGTTTTCTTTTCCTTGTACATGTTCCAGCAAAAGAAATAAGAGGAAAACTGCTAAAACTAGTCCTTTTTTATAGTTTATATAACCAATAAAATTCAGTTTGATGTCAGTTTTTGATGGAATGTTTTGGAAAAAGATGTTAAAGATGTAAACTCTGTGATGAAATTCAAAAAAATTATCAAGCCAAAACTGCTAGCAAAATACTAAAGCTAAGCATTCAAATGTATTTGTTAATTGTTGAGTGTGAAATGTTACTAAATTGATCTGTTGTTTCTGGAAGATTATTGTTTAAATTGATTGTTTGAAATTGTTTGTTTGTTTGTTGTTGTGTTTTTTTTAAAGGGCAGACAAAATAAGAAATATTTTCTTCTTTCTGCCACCTTTCATTTTATGTATTTTAATTATTTCACAAATTTATTAAATGTTTTTTTTCCATTATCTTTTATGTTTTTTTGTTTATTATTATCAATATGTAAAATGAATAAAAACTTTATATAAGAAAAATACGTTTTGGTCAAAGCTTGACAGAGCCGCTGCAGAGGAACCAAAGAGCAGCATGTGGCTCCAGAGCCACAGGTTGCAGACCCCTGGTCTAGGGTATACTGTGCCTAGAACTTGCCACAGTGATTTTGTATCCTATCTGGCCTGGGAGTGCCTTGGGGTCCCCCAGGAGGAGCTGGAGAGTGTCTATGAGAACAAAGATGTCCAAGTTTCTCTCCTGGACCTGTTGAGTCTCCAACACAACTGTGATTAAATAGAAGAAAATGGATGGATGGATAAATCCGATATCAACAACTATTGTTTCTTTCAACACAGTCCTTCCTGTCTTTTCAGTTTTTAGGTTTATTTTGATAATATTTATCATATCGTGGTCATCATTGTTTCATAGCTTTGTCACTATTGTTGCATTAATGGACTTTTATCAATGGTGAAAGCCACGGCTTACGTGTTTTGTTTCTCAGTTTCCATCGTCTGTGAGGCAAGTGGGTTCCTCTCAGTTTGAAAGACAAGCGTGCCACAAATAAAGTCTGACTGACTGATCGATTCCAAATTTTTACAGAGTGCTGCAATCTTTCCAGGCACACATGTGAGTGCTGCAACAGTCCACAGCAGAGTGCTTATCAGGAGTCAGTCTAGAGACTGAAACGTCAAACGCTGTTTTTGTTTTTTCTTGACTGACAGTAAGAACACCGTTTACTGACATGTGTCAATCACTGAGAACAGAAATACACAACTCACCACTGACATCGGAGCAAAAGGAGGAAGAATATGGCAAGCCCTTTTAACATTAAATCGGATTCACGGCACTTACATTCCAGATATCTGAAATTGAATTATGACTAGTCATAATAGCTATTCAAGATATCTTGAATTGCATTCTGACTAGTCACAATTGTCATTTGAGATATCTCTAATTACATTAATTTGTGACTAGTCAAAATGACGTCAGATTTACCATTGAGTTGAATGGAGGCTTCAATTTAAGATATCTTGAAATGAATTTTGACGAGTCATAAATACAATTCTAGATATCTCTAAGTTAATTTTGACTAGTCATAATTTGATTTCAAGATATCTCGATCTTAGTTCTGACTAGTCATGATTACAATTAAAGATATCTTAAATTACGTCATCATTTAAGATATCTTAAATGTATTTTTAGATATCTGAAATTGATTTATGACTAGTCAAAATGTAATTCAAGATATCTTAAATAACTACTGTATTATGACTAGTCATAAATCAATTTCAGATATCTAGAACTGTACTTAAGCAGAGCTGAAACCAGGACAACAGCAATGTCGACGCACGCACGCACGCACGCACGCACGCACGCACGCACGCACGCACACACACACACACACACACACGAGACACACGAGACATAACAGAAGGAGCAAAGCATCACATTCTTGTGTTGAAGACCAAGCAAGGAAATGTTTGTCTTCTCTGGTATCTGCAATAAAAGACTGAAAGCTGTTCCAAAGAATTTCCAGCATGTTGTCCTCAGTGAACCTGCTGGATTACAAATTTACATTTTGTATAACATGATGAATTACGAAACAGAAAATATTGAATATGTCTGCTGAGTTTGGTGGATCACTTTGGAAAATAGTAAAAGAAAAAGACAAGAAAGTTCATGCTCAATAATCCAGGTATCAAATCCGACAATTCTCAATCAGGTCATCTGGACAGTTTCTAATTTCTACTAAAAAAGAAACTGTCCAGATGACCTGATTGAGAATTATCGGATTTGATACCTGGATACTGAGCATGAACTTTCTTGTCTTGAACCACTTTGGCTGTGGCTGCCTGCCTGGGAGGAGTCGACGAGGGACAGGACGGCCTCCAGAAACCATCTTGGCTCCAGCAAACTGGTTGGTCCACTTGAGTTGTTTACTTGGTGGGGGAACAGCGTGCTGGAACTACTCTGACTGATGAAGCCCTCTGGAGTGAGGGTGAAACGTTTCTACTAAAAAAGAAACTGTCCAGATGACCTGATTGAGAATTATCGGAGTAAAAGAAAAAGGTTTTCTGAAGATGATTTATAACTACAAACGAGTGTGTCCTGACGTAACCACCGAGCTACAGCCGCCCACATGTGTGGAGCAGAGGGTCATCCTGGGCATACAGGGCAGCAGTTGTGTGTG
>JBBPBX010006168.1:50019-63833 GCA_038048925.1 Garcialebias charrua
ATGAAGCCCTCTGGAGTGAGGGTGAAACGTTTCTACTAAAAAAGAAACTGTCCAGATGACCTGATTGAGAATTATCGGATTAGCACAAACATTTAGTAAAATTCATAGCTCGAGTATTATCAGTGAAGAAGGAAGGAAAGGTCAGGAAGCCACAAAACTAAAATACAAAGATTTGCTACAAAATACTGAAGAAACAAATAATTCATTAAATGAACCATTTACAAAAACAGAACTGAACTATGCACTAAGGAAAACAAAGAATACAGCACCTGGTAAAGATAACATTTGGTATACAATGATAGAACATCTCAGCGAAACATCAAAAAACAATATTAGAATTTTACAATAAAATCTGGGAGGAGGGGGAGCTGCCACAGAGCTGGAAGGAGGCAGTCGTTGTTCCAATAGCCAAACCAGGAAAAGACAATACAAAACCAGAAAATTACAGACCAATTGCTTTAACTTCAAACATGTGTAAAATAATGGAAAAAATGATTAATTATTATTTAAATAACAAAGGATACATATCTAAATATCAGAGTGGGTTTAGAAAAGGACGGAATACTAATGATCCAACTATTTTTTTAGAACATGAAATCAGAAAAGCACAAATCAACAAAGAAAGTGTAGTCGCAGTATTTTTTGACATCAAGAAGGCATACGACATGATGTGGGTGGAAGGATTATGAATTAAATTATGTCAAATGAGATTAATGGAAAAATGTATAAATGGGTTCAAAACTTTTTATCAAACAGAATAGAGGTGAGAATTGGGCAAGAACTATCAAGAAAATCTACTGTAGAAAATGGAACACCACAAGGAAGCATATTAAGTCCATTATTATTTTCAATAATGATAAATGATATATTTACAGACACTGGGAAGGATATAGGATGTTCACTGTTTGCGGACGATGGAGCCATAGGGAAAAGAGGGAGAAATATTGAATTTGTTGTAAGGAAAGTACAAGCTGTGATAATGGGAATAGAAAAATGGGCATTTCATTGGGGATTTAAGTTCTCAGTAGAAAAAACTAAAGTTATGGTGTTTACACAGAAAAAAAATAAGAGAGAAAATTAAATTAAAATTATATAATCAAGAATTAGAACAAGTAAAATGTGTAAAGTTTTAGGAGTATGGTTTGATGAAAAAATAATATGGAAAATACATATACAGAAAATTATAGATAATATAAGAAAATATTAAACATTGTGAAATGTTTGCTGAACACCTCAATGTGTGACTGGCTGCTAGACTTCCTGACCGGGAGACCACAAGCAGTACGGGTTGGGAGTAACACATCCAGCACCATCACATTGAATACAGGGGCCCCACAAGGATGTGTGCTGAGCCCCCTTCTATTCACCCTGCTAACACACGACTGCACACCATCATACAGCTCCAACCACTTCATCAAGTTTGCGGACGACACAACAGTGGTGGGTCTCATCAGCAACAATGATGAGACGGACTACAGGAACGAGGTGAGCCGCCTGGCCTTGTGGTGCGGACACAACAATCTCACTCTCAACGTGGAGAAGACAAAGGAGATTGTTGTGGACTTCAGGAAGAGGGATGCCCAACATGCCCCTCTGACCATCAACAGCACCACAGTGGAGAGAGTGGACAGCACCAAGTTCCTGGGAGTGCACGTCTCAGAGGACCTGTCCTGGAGCAGGAACACTGCATCACTGGCCAAGAAGGCTCACCAGCGCCTCTACTTTCTCCGCAAGCTGAAAAGAGCTGGAGCTCCAACCCCATCATGTGCACCTTCTACAGGGGTGCCATAGAAAGTGTCCTGACCAGCTGCATCACGGTGTGGTTTGGTGCATGTACTGCATCCTGCCGCAAGAGCCTCCAGCGCATTGTGAGAGCAGCTGAGAAGATTGTCGGCACCTCCTTCCCCTCACTACAGGACTTACACAGCAACCGCCTCACTGGAAAAGCCCTCTGCATGGCAGGTGATCCCACACACCCACTACACAGCTGCTTCAGCCTGCTGCCATCAGGGAGGAGACTGAGGAGTCTCCAGGCTCGAACCAGCAGACTGAGTGACAGCTCTGTTCATCAGGCAGTCAGGATGCTAAACACTCTGCCTGCTCTGCCTCCCCTCCCACTTGTACTGCCTTAACACAAAAAACTTTCACACATTACCACACAACACAAAGATTTTTAACACTGGACTCTGTGTCATCAAAACGGGTTATTCACTCAACTCACGGTCATGTGCTCATTCAGTTTGCACTACTTCTCATATTTGCACTAATGTTTGTATTACATTACTGTCTATAGTCATACTACTGTTTGCATTTACTGTTTACATTTATTACTACTGTTTACATTTATTACTACAGTTTACATTTACACTACTTTTTATATCTACACTACTGCTGATGTATATATTCTTTTTACTAGCCTTATTGCATATGCCACTTTACCCCTCCAGGTCACAACGTTGTTACCCTCGTGAGCATTGACGTCCCCAGCAGAATAAAGGAGCTCCCAGCTGGACCACCTTCCATCACCTCCAGGGCAGGGCTCTGGTAACCCACGTCCGGGCAAGAGACTCTGAGCTCCTTGCTGTTTTCTGTCCATGAGTCTGAAGACTCAAATGGACTCATAAATAAAGTCTAATGACGGTTAAAATAAAACTGAAAGTAATCACAGACACGAAAGTGTAAGTTTATTTATTGAGCAGCAGAAATACTACAAACTGAACACTAAACACTTAGGAGTGTCAGAAACCACTAACAGCCAGATACAAGTTAATTTCAGCTGCAATAAGAAGAAACACGAACAAAGAGGCTCAGTTTTACAATTCAACCGGGATTCAAGGACTGACTAGCATTTTTTTTAAAACAATTTAACAACTCTACAAAAGATTTCATTCAACATTTAAAGACTGACGAGTGATTAGTGCTGGCTGCTGGCAGCCATCTTTGTAGTTCAGGCCTCAACGGGAGACTCATCGTCGTCGCCGTAGACCACACCCTTCATGTAGGCCCTTTTAAAGTCCTCGAACACCATGTCGTCAGGTTCACTGCATGACACACAGAACAGCAGAACCTCAGTGACTATAAACACCCAGAGGACAGACTCAAGATCGACTGGTGACCATCCATACGCTGTCCTGCTCCTCCTGGAGGGTCCCAACCAAGACCAGAGAGGACATTCATTCCTTTCAAACAGTTCTGGTTCTGCCGTGGGACATGCCCAGAAAACCTCCAGAGGGAGGCGACCAGGATGCATCTTGTGTCAGCACGATGGCTCGGTGGTTAGCGCTGTTGCCTCACAGCAAGATGAAGGTCCTGGGTTCAACTGGACCTGGGGTCTTTCTGCGTGGAGCTTGCATGTTCTTCTCGTGCTTGTGTGGGTTTTCTCTAGGTATTCCGGTTTCCCCCCTCCCTGGGCTGCCATCTTACCATGGTGGAGGGGTTTGAGTGTCCCAATGATCGTAGGAGCTATGCTGTCAGGGGTTTCATAATAATAATATTATAATAATAATCATTTTATTTAAAAGCGCCTTTCAGGACACCCAAGGACACTTATTAGGGTCACCCAAGGCAGACAGGTCCTAAGTGAGGAATCAGACAAAGTGTAGCCCAAAGACCCCTTATGATGAATAAATAAAATGGAGTCAATTTTCCCTAGACCGGACGTGGGTCACCGGGGCCCCACTCTGGAGCCAGGCCCGGAGGTGTGGCACGTTGGCGAGTATCTGGTGGTCGGGCTTTTACCCATGGAGCCCGGCCGGACACAGCCCAAAGAGGAGACATGGGTCCCCCTTCCCATGGGCTCACCAACTGTGAGAGGAGCCAAAGGGGTCGGGTGCAATGTGGGATGGGTGGTGGCCGAGGGCGGGGACCCTGGCGGTCTGATCCTCAGCTACAGAAGCTGGCCATTGGGACGTGGAATGTCACCTCTCTGGTGGGGAAGGAGCCTGAGCTAGTGTGTGAGGTTGAGAGGTTCCGGCTAGAAATAGTCGGACTCACCTCAACGCATGGCTCTGGCTCTGGAACCAGTTTCCTTGAGAGGGGTTGGACACTCTTCCACTCTGGAGTTGCCCCTGGTGAGAGGCGCCGAGCAGGAGTGGGCATACTTGTTGCCCTCCCATCTTGGTGCCTGTACATTGGGGTTTACCCCGGTGAACAAGAGGGTAGCCTCCCTCTGCCTACATGTGGGGGGTCGGGCCCTGACTGTTGTTTGTGCCTATGCCCCAAACAGCAGCTCAGATTACCCACCCTTTTTGGAGTCCTTAGAGGAGGTTTTGGAGAGTGCGCCTCCTGGGGACTCCCATGTTCTACTAGCGGACTTCAACGCTCACGTGGGCAATGACCGTGAGACCTGGAAGGGTGTGGTTGGGAGGAACGGCCCCCCTGATCTGAACCCGAGTGGTGTTCTGTTATTGGACTTCTATGCTCGTCATGGATTGTCCATAACGAACACCATGTTCAGGCATAAGGGTGTCCATATGTGCTCTTGGCACCAGGACACCCTAGGTCGCAGTTCGATGATCGACTTTGTTGTCGTCTCATCTGATCTGCGGCCGCATGTCTTGGACACTCGGGTGAAGAGAGGGGCGGAGCTGTCAACTGACCACTACCTGGTGGTGAGTTGGCTCCGATGGTGGGGGAGGATGCTGGTCAGACCTGGCAGACCCAAACGTATTGTGAGGGTCTGCTGGGAACGTCTGGCAGAGTCTCCCGTAAGACGGAGCTTTAACTCCCACCTCCGGGAGAGCTTTGAACACGTTCCGAGGGAGACGGGGGACATTGAGTCGGAGTGGGCCATGTTCCACGCCTCTATTGTCGAGGCGGCTTATCGGAGCGGTGGCTGAATGGTTGTTGGTACCTGTCGTGGTGGCAACCCTCAAACCCGGTGGTGAAGGATGCTGTCAGGCTGAAGAAGGAATCCTATTGGGCCTTTTTGGCCTGTGGGACCCCGGAAGTAGCTGATGGGTACCGGCAGTCCAAACGGCACTCGGCTCGAGTGGTTTCTGAGGCAAAACTCGGGCATGGGAGGAGTTTGGAGAGACCATAGAGAATGACTTCCGTATGGCTTCGAGGCGATTCTGGTCCACCCTCTGGTGTCTCAGGGAGGGAAAGCGGTACGCCACCAACACCATTTATTGTATAGTGGAGGTGGCGTGCTGCTGATTTCAGCACGGGATGTTGTGAGTCGGTGGGCAGAGTACTTCGAAGACCTCCTCAATCCTACTGGCATGTCTTCCACTGAGGAAGCGGAGCCTAGGGACTTTGGGTTGGGCTCTCCATCTCTGGTGCTAAGGTCACCGAGGTGGTTAAAAAGCTCCTCGGTGGCAGGGCCACAGGGGTGGATGAGATTCGCTTGAAATTCCTTAGGTCTCTGGATGTTGTGGGGTTGTGTTGGCTTATGCGACTTTGCAATATTGTGTGGACATCAGGGGCATTTCCCCTGGATTGGCAGACTGGGGTGGTGGTTCCCTATTCAAAAAGGGGGATCGTAGAGTGTGTTCCAACTATAGGGGGATCACACTCTTAAGCCTCCCTGATAAGGTCTATTCAGGGGTTCTGGAGAGGAGGGTCCATTGGATAGTTGAACCTTGGATTCAGGAGGAGCAGTGTGGTTTTCATGCTGGTCGTGGAACACTGGACCAGCTCTACACCCTCAGCAGGTCCTGGAGGGTGCGTGGGAGTTTGCCCAACCAGTTTACATGTGCTTTGTGGACTTGGAGAAGGCATTCGACCACGTCCCTCGGGGGGCCCTGTGGGGGGTACTCCGGGAGTATGGGGTACCAGGCCCTTTGATACGGGCTGTTAGGTCCCTATACGACTGATGTCAGAGCTTGGTCCACATTGCCGGCAGTAAGTCAGGCTCATTTCTGGTGAGAGTTGGACTCCGCCAAGGTTGCCCTTTGTCATAGATTCTGTTCATAACTTTTATGGACAGAATTTCTAGGCGCAGCCAAGGTGTTGAGGGGATCCATTTTGGTGGCCTTAGAATCGCTTCTCTGTTTTTTGCAGATGATGTGGTCCTATTGGCTTCATCAGGTCGTGATCTACAGCTTTCACTGGAGCGGTTTGCAGCCGAGTGTGATGCGGCCGGGATGAGGATCAGTTCCTCCAAATCCGAGGCCATGGTCTTGAGCCGGAAAAGGGTAGCATGCCCTCTCCGGGTCGGGGAGGAGGTCCTGCCCCAAGTGGAGGAGTTTAAGTATCTCGGGTCTTGTTCACGAATGAGGGAAAACTGGAGCGTGAGATCGATAGGCGGATAGGTGCAGCGTCCGCAGTGAAGCGGGCGCTGTACCGGTCTGTCGTGGTGAAGAGAGAGCTGAGTCAAAAGGCAAAGCTCTCAATTTACCGATCGATCTACGTTCCCACCCTCATCTATGGTCATGAGCTTTGGGTTGTGACCGAAAGAACGAGATCTCGGATACAAGCGGCTGAAATGAGTTTTCTCCGCAGGGTGTCTGGACTCTCCCTTAGAGATAGGGTGAGAAGCTCAGTCATCCGGGAGGGACTCGGAGTAGAGCCGCTGCTTCTCCACATCGAGAGGAGCCAGTTGAGGTGGCTCGGGCATCTGGTTAGGATGCCTCCTGGACGCCTCCCTGGTGAGGTGTTCCGGGCATGTCCCACCGGGAGGAGACCCAGAGGAAGACCCAGGACACGCTGGAGGGACTATGTTTCTCGGCTGGCCTGGGAACGCCTTGGGATTCCCCCAGAGGAGCTGGCCCACGTGGCTGGGGAGAGGGAAGTCTGGGCCTCCTTACTTAGGCTGCTACCCCAGCGACCGGACCCCGGATAAGCGGAAGAGAATAGATGGACGGATGGACTCCGGTTTCCTCCCGCAGACCAAAAACATGCATATTAGGTTGCCTTCAGGCCTCCCTTGCAAAAGAGATCTGTGATCTCAGTGGTTCAATAAAGGTTAATCTTGATCAGATGCTTGATCCACTTCAGCTGACCCCTTTTGGTGCGGTGGACCAGCGGGAACATGGTCAGAAGCTGCCTCCAGAGACACAAACCACATGGAGGCTTGACAGTCCAAGTCCCAGGTGATGAGAGGCTCATGGTCAGAAAGGTCATGTGATCAAATGAAAATTAATGAAAAAAAGACAGAGGTGTTTGTTTTTGGACCTAGTGGAGCTTGTTCGAGCCCTCCAGTGTATTTAGACCCCCTTGACAATGTACAGTTACAAATCTTGGTTTTAAGATGGACAGTGGTTTTAAGCTTGAGAGTCAAATAAGGGCCATAGTAAAGTCTGGTTTTTATCATTTAAGAAAATTGGCAAAGGTGAAACCTATTCTTTCAAGGCAACAGTTTGAAACAGTAATCCATGCCTTCATTTCATCACGGCTGGATTACTGTAATTCTCTCTATCTTGGAGTCAGCCAGTCCTCACTTGCACGTCTGCAGCTGGTGCAAAATGCTGCTGCACGTCTTTTAACTGGAACACGCAAAAGAGAGCACATCACACCTGTCCTGGCTTCTCTCCACTGGCTGCCCGTGTATTTTAGAGTTCATTTTAAAATTATTTTGTTTGTTTTTAAGGTTTTAAACAGCCTTGCCCCCCCTTATTTGGCAGAGCTTCTACACCATTACACTCCATCCCGGTCACTCAGGTCTGCTGACCATCTGTCCTAGTCATTCCAAAGAGTAAAGGCCCAGGCAGAGCTCTGCGTAAGGCCTGTTTGCTGCTCTACGCACGTGTTCTGTGCGCACGTGTTCACAAGCACAGCTCTGCGTTCGTTCTCGCGTTAAATGCTCGCGTTTTCGCTCCAAATTCTTGTCGTAATTTGAGCAGCTGCGCGCAGAGCGTTTACCTACGGGACAAACTGAGGTCGCTGATTGGTCATTTGCTGACACGCCTACTGAATTGATTGACAGGTCGGGGGGAAAAAAAGGCACGGGCTGCGCAGCGGTTTTCTGTGTTTATATGTTAATAAAAAGTTCTAAAAAATAAAATAAAAACAGGGAGCGCTGGTCCAGCACACCAGAACACCAGGAAATATTTAGAACCTCGCGCAGCCACGTTGGACATGAGTTTAGTTCGCTCGTGACAAATTCATTCATTTCCTTCTCATCGGAGGAGGAAGCGATGCGATCACTTGACTTTTGGCAAAAAAACAAAAGAAAAGTCCAGATCAGGGATGAAGAAGGGGAATTTAATACATTTGTGTCACATACAAAACAGTCCGGCGCCGGGCAGTTTATTGTGAGACAACGCGCCTCGCGTACGCGGTCGTAAAATTTGAGCTTTGCGCGTTCGTGCCCTGCGGGGCTACGCTTGTGCCTCTGCGTACGTACGGCGTACAGCGGCGTACTGCCTTACGTAGAGCTCTGCCAGGGCCTTTAGAGGAAGCTTCAAGGAGACAGGGCCTTCTCTGTTAGTGGCCCTAAGTTATGGAATGCTCTGCCTTTACACATTCGACAGGCCCCCTCACTGTCCATTTTTAAAACCCATCTGAAAACTCATCTCTACTCATTGGCCTTCAACCAACTGAGACTTGATTTTACTTCATTTTTATTGGTATTGATTTTATCTGTTTAACTTGTTGTTTTATTGTATTTTAAATTGATTTATTTTACTTTGTAGTTCACTGTGTGCTTGGGTTTGTAGCTCTGTTTTAATGCTCTCTTTTTATCTAGTTTTTAATTATTGTTCAGCACTTTGTTTCAGATGTGGCTGTGTTAAAGCGCTTTATAAATAAAGATGATGATGATGATGATGATGATGATGATGATGATGATGATGATGATGATGATGATGATGATGATGATGATGATGATGATGATGATGATGATGATGATGATGATGATGATGATGATGATGATGATGATGATGAAACAGAAGTCTTACCTGTCTTTGGCTGAAGTTCAGCAGCAGAAAAAAAGAAGAGATGGTTGAAAACAAAGAGCTTACCGTATCTATGAAGATCCATTATTCTAAAATTTTAAATATATTTATAACCCTACATAAAATTTAAAAACATGGATTTTTTTTTTATTAAACTTTTTTTAACAAGGGGTGTGGCTACAGGTGTGTGGGTCTTTACCTGTTTCAGGTTTAGGATGCATCAATTTGAAGGGAACCTCCAGAGACACATCACTGAAACACACACAGAACGTGCACATCAGATAAGTTCAGTCATTCGACCTTTATTTCTACAGGTTAGTCTCACTGAGCCTCGAGAGAGACCAAAGTTACACCAAGAACACAGAAGAGCTGCAGACAACTACAAACAACAGACAACAAACAACAGACAACAAACAACAACAAACAGACAACAGACAACAACAGACAACAAACAGACAATAGACAACAACAGACAACAACTAACAACAAACAGACAGACAACAAACAACAACAAACAGACAGACAACAGACAACAACAGACAACAAACAGACAACAACAAACAGACAACAACCTTGTCCTTGGGTGTCCTGAAAGGCGCTTTTAAATAAAATGATTATTATTATTATTATTATAACAGACAACAACAGACAACAAGCGGAAAACAGACAACATACAACAACAGACAACAACTAACAAAAAACAGATGACAGACAACAACAAACAGACAAAAAACAACAAATAGACAACAGACAACAACAAACAACAACAGACAACAAACAGACAACTAACAACAGACAACAACAGACAACAAACAACATACAGACAACAACTAACAACAAACATACAACAAACAGACAACAACAAACAGACAACAAACAACATACAGACAACAACTAACAACAAACAGAAAACAAACAGGCAACAACAGACAACAAACAACAACAAACAGACAACAAACAACACACAGACAACAAACAGACAACAATAGACAACAAACAGACAACAAACAACAACAGACAGCAAACAACAACAAACAGACAACAACTAACAACAAACAGACAACAAACAACAGATAACAACAGACAACAAACAGACAACAGACAACAACTAACAACAAACAGACAACAAACAACAGACAACAACAGACAATAACAGACAACTAACAGACAACAAACAACAACAAACAGACAACAAACAACAGACAACAACAGACAACAAACAGACAAAAAACAATAGACAACAAACAGACAACAAACAACAACAAACAGACAACAAACAGACAACAACAGACAACAAACGACAACAAACAGACAACAGACACAACTAACAACAAACAGACAGACTACAAACAACAGACAACAACAGACAACAAACAGACAACAACAGACAACAACAGACAACAAACAACAACAAACAAACAACAGACAACAAACAACAGACAACAAACAGCAGACAACAACAGACAACAAACAGACAACAACAAACAACAAACAGACAACAAACAACATACAGACAACAACAGACAACAAACAGACCACAGACAACAACTAACAACAAACAACAACAATCAGACAACAACAGACAACAAACAGACAATCAAGAAAAGTACCGGTATATGGAAGAAATTAAATAAAAATTAAACAAAAACAGTTACATTATATTTAAAACAATGTAAATAAAAAATATAAAAGCAAATTCTAAAAACAGGAGCCTCTCTGATCAAACACACAGAGCTGTGAGCGTGCACGTACCTGGACCCTACCATCCTGTTGATGAGAATTAAAAAGAGAAGAAACAATCAGTTCACAGGGTTAATTTTTACCTCAGAAATGACTGGCAGGAGCAGCCTGTGAGTCATGTGATCGACAGGAAGTTCAACAAACTCATTTCTACATTTAGAAAACTGACTCAGAAGTTTCAGTTCCGGCTGCTGCACACGTTAAAGTGTGATGAAAACACTTCCTGCATGTTGAGCAGCTTCACTCACCCGGAGGCGATCATCCTCAGCACCACCTTGTAGGAGACGAGCATCCCCTGAACCTCCTTCAGCACCTCCTGCTTCACACTGAAACACACAGAAACCAGAACTCTGCACTCAACAACATCTGCAGTAACATTTACTGCAACATCTGCAGCAACATCTTCTACTGTAACATCTGCAGCCACATCTACTGCAACATCTGCAGCAACATATACTGTACTGCAACATCTGCAGCCACATCTACTGTACTGCAACATCTGCAGCAACATCTACTGTACTGCAACATCTGCAGCCACATCTACTGTACTGCAACATCTGCAGCAACATATACTGTACTGCAACATCTGCAGCCACATCTACTGTACTGCAACATCTGCAGCAACATCTACTGTACTGCAACATCTGCAGCAACATCTACTGTACTGCAACATCTGCAGCAACATATACTGTACTGCAACATCTGCAGCAACATCTACTGTACTGCAACATCTGCAGCAACATATACTGTACTGCAACATCTGCAGCCACATCTACTGTACTGCAACATCTGCAGCAACATCTGCAGCGCCCCCTGCTGCCCACACCCAGAACTGTTGTTGTTTTTCAGTTTTTGTCCAACAGTTGAAGTCAAATGGATCGACGCTGCTGGCTGGACAGAGGAATAGCAGATCCACGTCAGCCTCATGAGGTTCAAAGATCCAGAGAGAAGAACTGAACCTGTATGAAGATGTTGGTCCCACTTTGGTTCCTGACTCTAAAGGTTCAGACAGCGCTGCTGATTCTGATCTTATCAGACAGAGAACTGGTCTGTGGACCCGTCCTTCAGAACCTACAAGGGGCCCTCTAATCTCAGCTCTTTAACAGGACAGTGTGTGGGTTTGGGTCTCTACATGCTAGATGAAGCCAAGTTGGTGTCTTCATGTTTGAGTCGTCCATCCAGAGCGATTCCTCTGCGCTCCTTGTTGTAGGCCAGCAGCGGGTGCAGGGTGTACGACTTCGTCAGGGTGGTCCCAGAGGGGACAGAGTCTCTGTCAGACAAATAATCACGTAAACATGAAGTCTTCAACAGTGAGACGTCCTGTGAGACAAACAAAGACACTCACTCTGTCTCTTCTATGGCCACAGACTTCACATATTTGTCGTTGGAGTAAAGAACAACGTTGGTCACCTGTTCCACTGAACACAGGAAACAAAATGTCAATAAACACACACACACACACACGCACAAACATGAGGAAGGAAGTAACACTAACACGCGCAGGCCATTGTTGTGACAACTGTGTCACAATTTTTTCTGATAGTTTTCTGTTAACGTTTTGCTACAACAAAGTTTGATGTTAAAGACAGAAATGTAAAGGTGTAGACAGATGTGGGCGGATGTAGATGACAGTAAATTCAATACAGTTTATTTATATAGCATCAAGTCACAACAGAAGTCGTCTCAGGACACTGAACAGAAACATTCATATATAAAATAATAATTTAACATAAACATTCATATACAAAATAATAATTTAACAGAAACATTCATATATAATATATAATAATTTAACAGAAACATTCATATATAAAATAATAATTGAACATTAATTATGTGAGGAGCAGACTGCTTTGAGTTTAACTCCATCACAGAACTCTCATCTTGAACAAGCATGAAGGTGACAGTGGAAAGAAAAAACTCTCTCATGAGGAAGAAACCTTTAGCAGAACCAGGTTCAGGACAAGCGTCATCTGCTTCGACCAGCTGGGTTTGGTAGGAACAGATACACAATGGCAGGTCAAGAATCACGTGTTAAGATAGAAATAGTATCAAATAAAAACAAAAATATTTTTAACATTAGAGCTGGAGGCCAGATTAAAGTCATCCAAGGAGGGCAAAAGACTGAAAAAAAATATTTTTGAGGTGCTCACATCCAAAAACTAAAACCTCAGTCTTGTTTGTGTTCAAAAGCAGAAAAATTAGGGTGATCCAGGTTTTTATGCGTTTAAGACATGTAGTCTATCATCCTGTCATTGTAGATGATTGGATTCATTGGGTTTCATGGACAAATATAATTGTGTATCATCAGCATAACAATGAAAATGTATCCCATGCTGTTTAATAACTTTACTTAATGGAAGCATATACAGTACTGTACAAGGTAAAGAGTATTGGTCCAAGCACTGAACTCTGTTGAACTCCATGACTAATTTTGATGTATGAAGAAGATTTATTATTTACATTTACAAATTGGAATCTATCAGATAAATAAGATTTAACCCAATTTAGAGCCGTTCCTGTAATCCCAATATCATATTCAAGTTTCTGTAGTAAAATATTATGATCAGCTGTATCAGATGCAGAACTGAGGTCTAACAGGACCAGTGGAGACACCTGTCCATTGTCAGAGACCATGAATAGAATCACTAACTTTCACCAGTGCAGGTTCAGTGCTGTGGTGTGCTCTAAACCCTGACTAAAACTCTTCAGATTATTTCTTTGTGGATGTTCATGCAACTGGCCTGCAACTATTTTTTAGATGAAAGTTAGATTAGATATAGGTCTAGTTATAATTACAGCAACCTTAAAGTGCTGTGGTACATAACCATTCATTAAAAACAAATTAAGCAGATCCAAGATGTGGATATTAATTAAGGGAAATACGTATTTAAACAGACTGGTTGGGATGGGATCTAGCAGACAAGTGGATGGTTTGGATGAAAATATTATTTTTGACAATTCAGAGCTCAACAGGACAAAAACAGTCCAAACATTAATCAGGTTCTAGTGACATTTTAAAAGTTGTCTCATCTGACACAGAACCAGAGGCGATACTAGGAATGTTGGTTTTAAATGTTACTCTAATTGAAACAATTTTATTTATAAAGAATCCCGTGAAATCATCACTGGTTATAGTTGTAGTTGTAGGATACATGAATCAACAGAGATAAGATTTTTCATTAGACTAGCTATGGTACTGAAAAGGAACCTGGTGTTATTTTTATTCTTATCAAT
>JBBPBX010006169.1:0-48949 GCA_038048925.1 Garcialebias charrua
TAAAACAACGCGAGAGCGAAGCTATTCTCACGCATGCGCCATAGCTCACCAAGAGCACGAGCATGGATGTAAATAGTAGCCGCGCTAGCGAGTCACCGCGAAAGATTTTCAACACATCAGCCAGACAAAAATCTAAAGTGTGGAACGTTTTCGGGTTTTACTAGAAGGACGGAAAACTCGACAAAAGTCACGCTATTTGTAAGCTATGCAGCGCACCTCCGAAGTACACTGGTAGCACAACAAATCTCAAACAACAACTTTTCAAGCCTCACAACAACGAGCAGGAACATGCAGCTGCCACACACAAAGCGACGGGTAACATTTTCACTAAATTTTACGGGCAACTCAGTGATAGTTCACGAGCTACACAGGCCTTGAAGATCTCTTCCACACTGTTTTAAGTCCCTGCCCTTCCTCAGTAGCAGTGATAACTCCTGTCAATGAGCCCACAGAATGGGTGAACAGTCTTGTTGTTACACAGAAGAATAAACACGTTGTTGGACCCGAACTGCGTTGTCTCAGCCTTCACCTATAATATAAGCTGCATGACTATGACCCACAGCCATACAAGATTAATAAGAAGCATAAAGCTACAACAGTAGCCATGATGCAGAGAGGACATTCACAAGCCTATCAGCAAAAACAACATCCCTGCATCACAAGGTAAATCCCCCAACACACTGTCAAAATACATCTTACAGTGCATTCAGTTACAGTCTGCTGTGTTTTGTTGCTGTCACTAGATTTATTCTGCCTACTGTTTTTTGATTGTTTACACTGCATTTAACCATACTGTACACTAAATGTAATGTCATGTTTTATTTCTAGGTAATGGGAGATTCAGTTCAGAGGTCCAGTGCAGACTGAACCTGCAAATAGAGATCTGGATGTCTGCAATGATACACCCCAGACCCAAGATGAACATACAGGTTTGTGTTTTATAATTTGTGATCAAGAATGAGCTGACTTTGTCTTAAACTTGTGCTGCAGTCATTGTATCAGCATAAAACACATTCACTATAATGAGAGAATCTGCATGCACAGAAAGAGTTAAATAATAATCATGATGATAATGATATATCTTTTACACATGTACACGAGTCCGTACTTAAATAAATTCTGAACATCAGATGAAGATTTTTACATAAAATGGCAAAGTCAGTAAAAAAAAAAAACTTCATGGCAAACATAGCCAGTAATATATGGTGCATGTTTTCTATTTCAGATGATGAACCACATTGTAAAAAAAGAAAATGTCAGCGCTGGACGAGCTGTTGGGAGACTTTGAAGTGAGAATGGCAGCTAGATCTGTGAGGGACCAGGCCAGAAGAAGTCAAGAGGTACAGAAAGCGTGAGGTACAGAGAGCATGTTTTTATATCAATCCGTGCCCACCTGCTCACAAAAACTCATGTTCGTGCTGCTTTTGTTAGGCGTACTATTCTTGTATTATGTTTTGTATTATTAAATTCAAGTTCAAGTGTTTATTTGTCATATATAGGTTAACACAGGGTTAACTTAGTACAATGAAATGCTCAGGATGAGAAAAAACAATTTTGACTTGCTAAAGTCAGAGAGTCAGAGTCAGAGAGTCTTTATTGTCATTTGTACCGCATGTGGTACATGTGATGAAAACGAGATTATGTACACGGGGTCCAGTTACATCCAACAACAAATGCAAGAGAAAAACAGTAATAACATCTAGAATTAACTAAGAGAAACATCAACTAGTAATACACTAAGCCCTAATGTAGTGGAAAAAACATCATTATAAACAGCAGCACGAACATGAGTCTGTATGAGCAGATGGTCACAGATGAACACAGCAACAAGAAAACAGATCAGCATCAGCATGATGTGATATTTTGCAGTGATTATTCTTATTATTTATTTATTCATGAGTCTAACAGCCTCTGTTAACAGCCTCTCTCTAACAGCCTAAAAAACACACAACAAGCAAACAGGAAATACTAAAGCATGCAATAAGGGTACAAAATAAACTACCAAAAAGTGAAACAGTAATTATAATATTTACAAAGTTTCTGAAGAGAAAAATAGTAAACAACATGGTAGAATTTTAACGGTGAAGCAGGATGAATTTGTGTGAATAACTATTTCAAGGTAGTAATGAAATATAAGCTAAAATGCACATGATCTATATTGCACATAACTACTAAACTACAGGTTGTGTGACAGGTTATTGCACAGCGGGTTATTGCACAGGAGCTTTGTGCTTAGCTTATTCCTGGGTTTTTTTTCCTAGTGATTTTTATTTTATTACATGCTGCTGTAACCATTTGTGCCTTTTATATTTTTTCTGTATTTTCTGTAGGAAATTTTCTTTTAGCTGGTCTTTTTAGGTCCATGTTTAGAAATAAACACATTTAAAGGAGAAATGTAATCAAATCTGAAAAAAACCGATATAACCAGAATTTCATATAGTAAACAACACACATAAACATACTTGTATGCTTTTTTCAAGTCAGTAGCTTAAAGAAATAGTTTTTTACATTTTTCCTGCTACATGCCGAAGTGCAGTGATTTCTGTAGTAATTTTCTGGACGCACTTTTATGACGCAATTAAGACCTCCTTTGCTATCTTACAATAACACTGAAGCTATAAACCCATCATTACTGTCCTCTTGTCTGTCATTTAAAATGGAAGCAGAAGACTTTTTTGAATCTGAAGGATATCACTTTAGTTTGTCAAAAACAGTTTGGTGATTTAGTGCATTAATGGGCATTTCTATCCTGAAAATACAAATAGCCGTGCGTTAGCCGCCGCATGCTAACGTTAGCATGCTAGCGCCGTATGCTAACGTGGAAGTGGGGGTGTTGAAAATGTCCGAATGACAACAGAGGACACAAGAATTAGCGACACAGTCAATAAATCATCACAGGAGCAAATGAGAAAGTACTAGCTCTGCTACAATGCTACCACTATGCTAATGCTACGTTAGCCCGATGCTAGCAATGTTAGCTTGATGCTACCGCGATTTTAGCTTGTAAAATAAACATCTATGAGTGAGGGGTAACAAACTGATGTTAATGAACTATAACAGAGTTAATTAATAACCGTAAACAATGTAAACAAATAGAACATTTATTTAAAAGTATTTTAAGCTGAGAAGATTAAACAACAATGGAAACAAATGGAACATTTATTTAAAATAATTTTAGGTCCCTTATTGTATCAAATTTTTTGCATCATTTGATATGAAAAAATAGGAACAAATAATACATGAGTGCATAAAATTCTGTAACTTAAATTAGCAGCATTAGGTTAGCTTAGTTGCCTGGATTTCTCTAAAACAATTAAAAAAGAAAAATCTAGGAGCAAATAATTCATCCATCCATCATCTTTGCCCACTTCTTCCTTTTCGAGTCACTGGTGTCCATGTCCAGCCATCACTGTGTGAGAGGTGGGGACACCTGGACAGGTCTCCAGTCCATCACAGACAAATAAAATAATCAATCATCTTTATTTTACCAGGTAGAGCCCGTTGAAATCGAGATCTCTTTCACAAGGGTGACCTGGTCAAGTGGTCAGCAGCACACGTCACATGGTAATTGACAATAAGCATTTGCATTTATCAAAAAGATAATGGAGAAAACAACAATCACAATAATTGATGTTGACAGTTCAAAACCAACAGGACAAAACAGATTTCTATATAAATTATATACATAACAAGCAGACAGACATCGGTTGAGTAGATAAAGTTAAAAATCAACAATGACATGTAAATTGGATAAGTATAGTGTTTAGAAACGTCTGCAACGGTCAAGTTTCTTGATGACATTATCTAATACGGTTGACATGAAGGATCTAGGAGAGATGAGTGTTGATAGTTTCAGATCTTTCTGTAAGTGGTTCCAGGCTGAGGGGACGGCGAAGCTGAACGTCTTTTTCCTAGTTCAGTTCTGACCGGAGGACTAGATTGTTAGAGCGCAGGGAGTATTCACAATACTGTATATAAATGCAAAAGTAACAGACTTCAGCCTACCATAGTGCATTAACTTTTAACTCAAAATAAAATACAGAATTCACAGTTTTAAACAAATTGATTCATATTTAGTAAATCTTTAACAAAATTTCAAAACCTGTTCAAGTTTACACAAAATCTCTTCTGAACTGTAATTTATAAACATAAATTGTATCATTTAGAACAGACTCCAGGTGATGTGTCTCATCTGGTCTCTCCAACCTGTTAAAAGACAAATTACATTAAGTTTGTTGTATAACTTGTCTATAAGTTTTAGTATAATATGAGAAACAACAGTTACCTTTGAGCTGCAGCTGAACTCCCCACTGTTGTTTCATGGAGCTGTGTGGAGTTTTATACATGAAGGAATAACGTGTGTTGCTTCCACTTCCAACGTATTAAAAATAAACCCCTCAACTTCCACTGAGCTGTCTGTTTGTAAATCCTTTGTCATACAGCAGGAGTTACGCCAAATTTACACTACATGCGTTCCGGCTCCGCCCCGCTCCGGTCCGACCTCCGCAGCAAATACGCACCCATTATAATCAATGAGAGAATTTACACTGGCTCCGCACGGCGGCGGCGAGCTGCGCCGAGCGGACGGCAGTCCGTCAAAATTAGAAATATTTCTATTTCTGCCGGACGCCGGAGCTGTGCCGGAGTCAACTTTTGAAGATTACGTCGCACCAACAGGAAAAGGAACGAGCACAACTTCCGTATTTACAAAATAAAATCACCACGGGCGGACTTAATCCTAGCTCTATACGGATTTATTTGTACAAAAATGCTGTCAAACTATCATTTATGACTACGCCTACAAACGCAATACAAGAAATAAATAAATAAAGTATTTTATTCTGAAATGTAATACATCACTTCCTGTTGCTCAAACCATGTCCTGTCGCTCATTTACGAGAGAAGATCAAGGCAGCAGTCTCTACTGTTGTTCTCCTTCTTCCACCGAATGAATTGTTTTGTTCTGACTTACTTATTTATCACTTGATTTATCGCGCGATCTCGCAATTCCCGCGCATGCGTCTCGGAGCGGCGCATCCAGAGGGCCTGAGCGGAGGAAGTGTAAACTAGACTTTGAGACGCTCAGCTGCGACCTGCGGAGCAGGGAGCAGGGCAGAGCGGAGCGGAGCCTCAACGCATGTAGTGTAAATTTGGCGTTAGAGAAATATTCACAGCTGTTGGAGAATCAGCTGGAAGTTCGCGCTGGTCGGCTGCTTTCACTTTCATCTTCCGTGCATTTTATCGTATTTCCAAAATACTGTACCGTAGTTTTATCTTACACTTCTTGCAAACAACCGTTCTCTTGTTAAGCTCTGTCTTCCCCAGAACATAGTAGGATCTAAAATGATTTTTAAAGATGAAGGAGCAAGTTGAAACATGCTGTCTCCCTCCTTGCTAGCAGGCTCCATTGGGAGCTGCCTGGCTAACTAACTACGGTGGCCCTACACGGCCAAAATTCTACAGCGGCCGAACGCACAGGAGCGGTAAAAATACAATATAAAATTTTTAAAAAGTTTTAAAATCGATTTTGGGGCTTTTAGAATAGATTCTGAATCGCCAGGACTAAGAATCTTGATTCTTTAAAAAATAGATTTTTTTTTTGCTGCATCCCTAATTGCTACACACTGAAACCTTTTTGTCCACAACTAGATACACACACTAATACACTAATACTGTATGAGGGACCATAGATATAATAAACACTAGATAAGACAGCCCCGCTGTTGGCCAATGGAGACCGACATCGTCAGACGGCGGCCATCTTGGGACAGACAGAACGCCCACTCTTAACATGAATGTGAATGGTGCATTCACTATTAAAATAACCATAACTTGCTTAATTTCCATCCGATTTTAAAACGGTTTGGTTTGTTATAAATGTGAGAGATGTTGTTATAATATGGTATACTTAAGATGGACGTTCACATGAAAATAACGTTATGTAGACACTGTATTGCACTAGCAGTATACACAATAAGATTATATTTACATCTATTTCTAAATACATGTTTATTTCCAGCGAAATTAACTGACATATGTTACAATGCTAATAAATATTTAATACTATTTCATCATAAATAGTATTATTATTGGTGATATGAAATTAATTTATGCCAATTTTTTTCCCTACACATTTAAATATTATGTAATATTAAATACATTATTACACCAACCTTGGTCAATATGTGTAGTTTATTCTTTTTAGATACATGAAAAGATTTAATAATTGAGAAATATAAATAAACAAACAAATAAACAAAAATAAACATCTGATAGTGTGACATCTGATAGTGTGACAAGACTCTCACTCCCTCGGTGCAACAGTAACTATTTAAACATTAAAACACTGAAACATATAATAATAGACATAAGCATAAAATAGTAAAACTTTAACACTGTCCTGAGTTTTTGCATAGTGGTATAAGAGTATGAAAATTTACACCAACTCTAAAAACTAAAGCACTAAACATTTAATGAACATAATACTGTTCTGAGTTTTTGCATACTAGTACAAAAAGTAAAAAAGTATAAAAAGTATAACTATAAAATAAACTAAAGGTTCTAGCATTGACATTTGCAAAGTGGCAAAGCAGCATATCAGTTAATGTACACAGTATATGCATGAGGTAGTAGTTCATGTTGTTATAGAATGGCATATGCAGTAAGGCACATTGGGCATCCTTAAATATCTGGCGATGATGAAGCTCTTCTAATGCATGCTCTACCAACACTTTCTGTGTCTCTGGTGTTAGGGACTTGGTCAGATAATATGCAATCGGAGCTTTCCAATAACCTTGAAGCCCAACCACCATGAACACCAGAGCCTCAGAGGCAATGTCAGCTTCATTTATCCGATCTCCCATGTCCACAAATCCAGACATTGTTTGTGTCTGAGGATCATATTGAACATGCTTTTTGATGGCCATGGCATCCAGCATCAAAGAGACACATCCGTATTTGGCCTCATCTGCTTTGCGACGTTGCTCCAGCATGTCCAACATCATTTTATTTAGACCAGGTTTGGCATCAACAGAGCTCAGCCACCTTAGTAAAATAAAAAAGTAAAAATTTAACCATACAATCATTTAAACACTAAGCATCCCTACTGAAAACACTTGGCATCCCAAAAATAGATGCCATTGCACTAAAAAGTTAAAAATGTAAGCCTTTTTCAGCAAGTTCTACAATTCATGGTAACACAATATGTAGCGCTTAAGTTTCTCCAAGTGATTTAGTTTACAGTCAAACATAATGAAGAATACCTTTGCAATGATCTCGGATGTGGGAGGCAAATATGCAGAGTGTCTCTCAGATAGTGATATGCCTTTGGCCCATGCAAATGGAGCGTAAGGGCAAACTCTCTCTGGGCCTTGGTGTACTTGCTGCCCTGCCTCGACAACAGTTGAACTGGAAGATCTGAAAAACAGTTAAGAGTGATTTAGTGGGTGTCATTTCACCAAAGAACATAAAATACCCTATATACTATGTATTCAATGTAATATTTTTAATTTACCCGAGTAGCATTCAAGCTTGTCTTTTAGCTCTTCATTGATGAGATTTTTCTCCTTCAGTTCCTCTAGAAGAGACAGCATGCTTTTCTTGGCCCTCCTTTCTCTTGCCAAGGCATTCGATTTCTCCCTCTGCAATTTCCTCACTCTAGCTGAGGCTTCATTAAGTTTGGCATATATAGCCTTGGGGCAAGGAGGCAGTGAATACGGGTGGTCAGTGGCCTGCCGCTTGCAGCACTTTCGCCTCTTTGCAGTGGCTTCCAGTTGCTTTGCAAAAATATACAAATATATAAATAATATTAATGTGGAATTTAACAGTTTAAAAAAAAATAATTATTCACTTATCAATTGTGTGAATCAATTAATACTCACAACATCAGACTGAGCTTTATCCTGAGACAGGTCCATTGCCAGGTTGTCTTCTATTCTTCTAGAGGTGTTTGAGCCTCTTGTTTTTACAAGCTAAAATAAACAAAAGTAGAGTGTCTAAAATGTGCTATGTAAAGAACAACACATTGTTTATTGCTAAATTTGCAGAAAGAAATACTAAACTGTGACATTTAACCACATATTTATATATACAGTAGTTTATAGACATATCAATCTTATACATCTTGAAATCTTGTAGGTCGATGATACATACCTTTTGAAGATGCGATGGAAAATTGAAAAGTGTTGGAACAACACTATCTTTTAATCTAACAGTCTGCCCTGTCCGATCGAAGTCCTCAGAACTGAAGTGATCACTGCAGAGCAGTGTCCTGTCCAGGGCAACAAAACCCTCTCTTCTCAGGGCAACTTCCCACTGCCGCCTCCTCTCTCTGGTTTTGGGAAACCTTAAAAACATGAAGAAGATGGTCATTATTTTCCACACTTCCTTTCTTTACCTTTGAATTATAGTAATGACAATTATACACATATATCATACTTTTGGTGTGCTTGCATTTACTTTTGGTACAATAAAACAGCTATTAAAAATTGTGTCCAAAAGAAACACTAAATCATACATCATAATTTATATAAAGATACTTTTACAAGCCGTATACCATACCATACCATTTTATTTATAGAGCACTTAAAACAACAACAAGGTCAACCAAAGTGCTGTAAATATATATTATGTCATTATTATGTAAATATATATTATGTATAATATTATGTCAATAATATTATCTCACATTTTGGTGTGTAGCATGACCAATAATGTGCACTGATCCAAAATATAACTATGATTATTCTAATTAAAGTAATAATACTGTCACAGAGTCTTACTTGTGAAATGTGATCCCAAGGTTTCTTGTTTTGATGTTACGCCTATTGGAGCATCCATAGGCTGCACAAAAGTCAGGCATCTTGTCAAAGAGTATTTCTGTAAAACACAAAGCAGTAATTAGTGTTGAACATACCAAACCGCTTGGAAATCATGTGCAGCTTTAGTTCAGTTAAAAACAAAGAGCTCCTAGTGATCTAAGAATGCTGGGGAAATATTTGGAATACTGTACTAGCTAGCCCTTAATCAAAGGCTCTTGTTAATAGTATGCTAATAAATACAATCATGATCAAGATAGTCATTTACAGTAGTTTGTAATAAAATAGTTATTGGTGTAATAAAAACAGATTCTAGATTCTCGATGAGTGTGACACCCAAAACATGAATAAAACGTTTTAAAAAAGACAAAAGTGCTGTCTGACTACCAAAGAAATCATAGCCACGTTAATAACGTTTTTAAAAAGATAAACCGTTTGTAAATCCGTCAAGATTACAGCGAGTTAAGAGTATTTTTGTTTGTGTAAACCCCTCACCTCCATTCAGTTTCAACAGCTGCAGCTAATGTTGCTGTCTGTCGCAAGATGGCTGCCACGTGACGACGCCGGAGACTCCGCCTCAGCTTATCTAGTGTTTATTATATCTATGTGAGGGACGACCGTGGCACTGCCTACGTCATATTCAGGGGACGGAGAGCAGGCAGGGGGAGGGGGGTCAAAAACACCAGATGAGAATTTTTTCACTTTGCAAAGTCTAAATTTGAGTTAGGATGACATTTTTGACTTGTGAAAATTTCTCAACAAGCTTATTTTATGCTTTTCATTAGACCAGTGTTTTTCAACCTTTTTCGAGCCAAGGCACAGTGTTTTCATTGAAAAAAATCACGAGGCACACCACCAACCAAAATTGTAAACAAAGATACTCTGTATCCGCCTATATTAAATATATAGTCATTCTTATCAAAGTGTCTTGAATTGGAATGAAATAAACAGCTTCTCACCGCATACCAAGCACAACGGAGTCGGTGTTGTTGCGTCCCAGGTAAAAGTAAATCCAAACGAAATGTAACTCTCACTGTACTATCTCGAGCTCACGGTATCTGCCTTCTTCTGATATCCACTTATACTAGGGCCTACATCTGGGTCCAAATTTTGTCCAGGGACCAGATCGGAGTTGGTATTTTTTATTTTCCAAAACTTTCCCATCACCGCCGTAGTCTTGCTAGCAGCTAGCTAGACTACTACTAGCTAGAATGCAATGCTGTCACTGCTACATGTCACGTTCATGCATCACTACTTCTTTTGTTTTAATGTGCAATGCTATGTTCCATACTGCCATCTATCTAGCGATAAGGAAATTACATGATTACGCCGCTACACTACTACAGCACAGACACTCGAAAATGGCATATTATTAAATAATAATAAAAAAAATACAAAATCTTTTTGGACCAGTTAAGTGAAATTGGATAACTTCCGCGGCACACCTGACGATCACCCGCGGCACACTAGTGTGCCACGGCACAGTGGTTGAAAAACACTGCATTAGACTACTATTAGCTTAAAAACACTTTTCATTTCTCCTTTAACATGTGATTATTTTGTTTGGCTTTTTACTTTATTTTTACCAGTGCTTTACAGCACCCTTTTAGATATGATATATGTGGACTTTTACAAATTTAAAAATGCTCTAAGAATGTCACATTTATAGAAGTGGTCCTTTTTCTTTCATAATGAAATATTTGTCTACCGGTACATCAACAAATGTTAAAATGTAGAATTATTTGAAGTTTAATCTAATCGAACCGAATCGCTTTTACACTGCATCGAATCGTTCCGTTTTTAAAATAAATCGTTTTTGAATCGAATCGTAACCTTTGTATCTAGATGTGAATCGAATCGTCTGTCACACAGAGATGTACAACCCTAACCACTGGGTGCATTTTTTTGGCCCTAATACTGTTTTTTTAAGAAGTTCATAACCAAAGTCGAGTAAAAAAAACATTAAAAAGTGAATTTTGGATCTGTGGTCCCCTTTAAATAACTGTTTTGACATTAACACAAAGTAATACTGGAGGCACTTACTGGGCTGCAGAGAGGATGAAGTTAATTGCCACATCATCAAACAGCAGCATGAACGGCTTCCTCTCCTCCAGTTTTCCCTGTAGCAACATAAAGTTAGACATGACTTCTTATGAAATGTATTTAAATTTATTGTGATTATTAGTATGATTTGAATTTTTAATGGTATGAACACATAAGGGGAAAAACATTACCGTACTACTGACAGATTGATGGCTTAATAAGATTTTCTAAACCAGACCTTTGATGGGTTGAATCTGTACAGTTACTTAAAGGTCCACTGACATGATTTTTTTACTATTCATAAAATTGCTCAAAATATATATATTTTATCATTTAAATATGTTCGTTTTTGCAAACAAAATGATAAATCACTTTAATTTTGCTTTAAAAGTGATTTTGAACTTCAAGCCGTGTTTAATCATGGGAAATCCCATTACACACGAACGCACCATCTGTGATGTCACACCGGGCAGAGCTCTGGGCTTGTCACAGTGCGCAGGTATGAGCAGCTCGACATGAAGGAAGTCTGATACAGCATCAGACCTAAATTAGATCCTGTTGTTTCTTGTTCCATCACCCAAACTATTTTCTGCTTCCCAAAATGAAGACAAATAGCTCAAATCTTCACATAGATTGCTAAATTCGTCCAGTTTTAAATTGTCCGCTATTAAAGACACCACAGCCCTCTGCCCAGTGTGACATCACATATGGTGCGTTCGAGTGTAATCGGATTTCCCATGATTAAACACGGCTTGAAGTTTAAAATCACTTTTAAAGCAAAATTAAAGTGATTTATCATTTTGTTTGCAAAAACAAACATATTTAAATGATAAAATATATATATATATTTTGAGCAATTTTATGAATAGTAAAAAATTCATGTCAGTGGACCTTTAATCATACTTTAAAATATTAAGTATAGGACAAAGCTGAATTGTGACCTGCATGATGTTTCATTAGACTTTATTGAATTTGTCAGGGCTGACATATGCATTTGTCTTTTACCGGTTATTATATCTGTTGAATCTATTGAAGAGTAAAATCAGTTAATATTATTCATCATGGCTGTTTACCTGCAAGCCAAATAAACATTTCCCTTTTACAGAACTTAATGAATTGGTCAAATGTGAAGTAAAATCTGCAGATATTGCCAAAACAATTGACAGTGAGAGACAGGGAGCAAAACGACTTCCCTTTACACAACCAACCTAAAGGCCGCAGTATAGCTCTGCGTTTTGCCGAACGCCGCTCTACGCGCGCATGCTGTGCGCAGGCAGTTCACAGTATAGCTCAGCGTCAGGCTCCAGCGTTTTCGCTCCAAATTCTTGACGTCATTTGAGCAGAAGCAGGGCGGAGCGTTTACCTACGGGACAAATTGAGGTCGCTGATTGGTCATTTGCTGACACGCCTACTGAATTGATTGACAGGTCGGGTGGGGAAACAAAAGGCACGGGCTGCGCAGCTGTTCTGAGTTTATACGTTAATAAAAGGTTCTAAAAAATAAAATAAAAACAGGGAGCGCTGGTCCTGCACACCAGAACACCAGGAAATCTGCAGAGCCTCGCGCAGCCACGTTGGACATGAGTTTAGTTCGCTCGTGACAAATTCATTCATTTCCTCATTATTTTCAGTCATGGAGTCAACGGAGGAGTGATGCCGGGTTCCCACCGAACGCTTTTCGCGCAGCCGAAGCAGCCACTTTACATTGAAAGTCTATGCGGCCGAGCATCTTGGCGCAGCGTGACGCGTCTTCAGCAGTTCAAGCAGCGCGGCAGTGAGCAGCAGCTGTTTTCCGCGCCCGCGTCGCGCCCGAACCGTGACTGTCGAAGCTCGATTTGACCTGCTTCTGCTGCTCGCCGCATCGCAGCAACCAATCGGGAGAGCCTCTGCTATGTGATGACGCAACAACAACAGGACTTTTTTTGGACTTTTCAAACTTACCCAACGAGCCTTCGGTAAGAAACTTGGCATTTTTATAGTTGCCGCTGTCCGCTGGAGCGTACGATCACCCCAAACATAAAAAAAGTTTTAATCTCAACAAAGACTTCCGGAGCTGCAGTTCGGCTCGTAGAAAACCCACTCAAGTAGTAATGGGGCTCACGAACAGCTGATCCATATCTGCCCGGTGCACAAAAACACAAAAACCCCACCAGAAAAGGAGCCAGACGCTGCTCCAACTGCGCGTCATCAGACGCGTTCGATGTGAACAGACATCTGTTGACAAGCAGCCAACCCAGCGCGTCAGGAGCTTTTTTGAAGCGCGAAAAGCGTTAGGTGGGAACCCGGCAGAAGCGATCACTTGACTTTTGGCAAAAAAACAAAAGAAAAGTCCAGATCAGGGATGAAGAACGGGAATACATTTGTGTCACATACAAAACAGTCCCGCGCCTGGCAGTTTATTGTGAGACAGCGCGCGCGTAACCGGTCGTAAAATTTGAGCTTGGCGCGTTCACGCCCGCGTTCAAAGGCTTGTGTCGCGGCGTTCGCACGGCGTCGAGTAGCGTTCGGCCCAACGCAGAGCTATACTGGGGCCTTAGGAAGAAAGGTGCTAGAACAGGCCTAATAAACAGAAACTGCTGGTCTGAAACACTAATTTGTGGCACTAGACATCGTGTGATGTTAGTCTAGTTACAACTCACCTTCCGACTCAAAGCAATGAGCAGACACTCTGAAGCTTCTAGCTGCAAATCTGGCTCACTCAGCAGAAGACACAACATCTCCAGCAGCTTACAGTTTCCAGAGGTGATGTGCATCAAAGACACCCAATCTATGTAGCCTGCCAGCGTATTAAGTGTAGCAACAGCAACTCGACAGTGAGCTCTTGCCTGTATTTGGAGACAAAGGTCAACAACAGTAAGACCAGAACAATTAATGTACTGGAAACTAGTAGGTTACTTTAGTGCAGGGATTAAATATTTTCACCTCAAGTTCATGTCCAGGTATTTTTTTCTGGTGGCAAACAAACAAAAAAACAAATAAGTCCATAGTTGGAAGGGAAATTAATTTGCATAAATTTAAACAAAGTTGTAAAGCTCCCACTGACCATTTTGCTATAGTCCTCAACATGAATTTGCAGAATGGCCATTATAAAACTGAAGATACTATCCATGTTTTTTGTGAGCGTGTGCTGAATGTCTCGGCGTCGCTGGGTGGGCAACGTCTGGAAGGTGATAACATCTTCTGCCAGCCTCAAAAGGATCATCATGACAAGTTCTGTCTGTGCCTCCTACAGCAAACAAGTTTTATTTTATTATAGCACAAATGCTTCAAAAAGGCAGTCCAAAAATAAAGGAAGTAAAATTTCTTCGGGATGTTGCTTGGAAAAGTCAAGAAAACCTGGGGGACACTGAAAACTAAATGCAGTTAAGGATCATAGGTCACACATGAGGACATCTGTTGTACTTTGGCTGAATTTGCATGATGAGATCATATGAAAATTTAGAAATCCTCCACAGGAATATATTTACTTGCTAGCCATTACGTAACCCTATTCAAATTGAATCCACACAAGTTGAGGAAAAAAGCGACACTTCCGACACCGTACATTCTACTCACCCCCTGGCTGGAGAGAGCTTCCATCTCTTTAAGCATATCTGGCCAATTTTGAGGCCATTCTCGCTTGATCATTTCCACTGTGATTCGAGACAGAGCATCTTTGATATGGCTCTCTTCCTCCAAGATAGGACGAGTACCCTGTTAAAACCCAGTGAGAGGTACAGAAATCAAAAACAAGCTCATTACACAGCCTTTGTGTTACCACTCTTTTACTCTCACGCCTACATTTGATAGTAGCTGCATGGCACATTCCTTTAACTGGACCTTCTCTTGTTGTTTCATGTTGTTCCATCTGTATCTGCAATACATATTTAGACATGTGAAAAATATGCAGCTTTTGTTGGTTTTAAATTTTATTTTTAGGTCATATGTGCTCCACTCACTTGATGACATGCTCCAGTATTTGCAAACCCAAGTGTTTCACCACAGCTGGCTGGGTTTTGTCAGCTAATTGTAGGCCACATGGGACACAGAGGACGCTCGTCTCTTTAAACTCTTCACAAAACTGTTCAGAAGATTAAAACGTGTTATTTTGCACGCAGCTTAATCCACTACACTTTAACGTTTTAAACTGATAACGGTCGTTAACCTAACGAGAGGTTCACGCGCCAAGCGGTTAATGAATGAGCTAACGTACTACTCGGAGTTGTTTTTTATTTTTTTTAATAACCGAACATTAAACAAATATTTCTAAACTGCTTTGACGAAGATTTTACGGAATAATGGTGATAATCTATTTAGCTACATAGGCAGATAATGCTTCCATCACTATAAAACAGCGATATAACGACATGCTAACTTTAAGCTAACTAGCAAAACAGGAAACGTTGCTACCTTTAAGGCCTCCGTTCGTAAATTTTGGCTCGTTTCTGCGTCCATTATCAAAACAACTGCTTTGATAAGCTGATCGCACATTGCAGCCACTTGGTCAGTCATGACTTCAGGTAGCTTCGGTCACACCGTTGGCGCTAAAGCAGAAAGAAACTCCCTTATTCAAAACACCTGCACTAAACACAGCGAGCCGCGTGCGGTCTTCTCCTTCTTCTTCTTCTTCGTGTTGTTTAATGGCGGTTGGCAAACAGCGTAATGGTGCATTACCGCCACCAACTGGTAAGGAGTGTGGCCCACATGACAAAAAATATAGTACTGTACAATCTTACGGAAGCGTAGAGCTGCCACCTGGTGAAAATTTTTTGGGGGGCTTATAGTAATAACGTGATACGTATCACATACGTTACAGCTCTCTTTTAAACTCCACGTGGAAAACCTAGTAAAGAAACTGAAAGTTAAACTGGGTTGTTTCTTTTTCAGAAACAGATCATGTCTAACCTAGCCTGGTTGAACCAGACCCTGTCCTTCACTTTGCTTCGGAATAGGGTCTGGCATTCCTCCCATTGAAAACGATTTCTCCGTAGATTTTTGAACGGACCAATCAGAGAACAGAAGGCGTAGTTTTGTTAGCTTAGCCTGGCGAGGTCCAGGCTATTCAGATAAAAAGCTCAGAAACCACTCGGTGGATCTTTTTTTTGCTACCAGTGTGTAATTATATGGCTCTAATTTACTGACTGTTGGCCTTGATGAAACATTTGAGATAAAATTCAATTTTTTATCATTTATTTTCGTAGCGCACCCGAGGCTGTTTGGAAAATGTCAAACCGAAACTATTTAAATCCAGCAGATTTGACCAGTTCGTGAATTGATTTAGGAACTGTTGAGCTCAGAAACACTTTATAACGTCAGCTAAGAAATATAGTTTTTCTCAGGAAAGAAATAATAGTTTTTTACCTTGTTTTGTTGAAAATTCCTTCGTGGCGGCAGCCATTTTAACTGACGACGTCAGTCCCAGGGTTGCCAGATAAACATAAATTTTATTTTATTTTTATTTTTTTTACCCCTTTTCAGTGCAAATGTTCACTAAACTCAACACACTATTAATCTTATCAGACCCTCACGCAGCAAATATGACAGTTTGGGTAAAAAATAAAATAAAATAAGCAACAGTACTAGATGATTCGTTAATTCTTATCTGGCAACCCTGTCAACGTCGTTCAAAACTCCGCCTTCTGTTCTCTGATTGGTCCGAACAAAAATCTACCGGAGAAATCCTAGTGGGTGGGTGAAGTCCCAGACTGTGCAGTGAAGGGAAATGAGAATTGAGCGGAGCTGTGCAGGAATGGCGAGGGCCAGGCTATGTCTAACCCAGAATTTACACTACATGCGTTCCGGCTCCGCTCCGCCCCGCTCCGCAGGTCGCAGCTGAGCGTCTCAAAGTCCAGTTTACACTACTTCCGGTCCGGTCCGCCTGGAGGCGCCGCTCCGAGACGCATAGGCGTAATTTACACGGGGGATAGGGGGGTTTTGACCCCCCCAATAATTTCATCCGCTCATTTTAACCCCCCCAATAAAATGACATAATTTCATCATTATACATATCTTACATCAATAATTGATTTTCTTTATTCATTCAAATTTTTTAGTAAAATTGCTGGATGTTTTAAAGCAAACTCCCTGAGGACTGACCCCCTCCCCTGCAAATAATTTGGTATCACCCATCCCACCGGCTACAGGAAGTCACGTGAGTCACGGAGCTGCTCATGAAGTTGCCCAGAAGTTTCTACATGCATGTGTCCGAAAAAGGCCTCCTTTGGTCGGACTGATTACTCTGGCTGCCCGCTCCCTGCTATGGATGTACCGGTAGCTGTTTTTGTTTGCAAGATACCACTCATAAACCACACCGCGGATTTTTAAATCCAGCTGATTTCACATTTGGTTCAGCTCAGGAGCCCGTCTGCTGTAGTGAGGTAAGAAATATATTTTTTAAGCGTTTATTTAACTAAATTTAAAGAAAGAAAGCTCCGGTTTGACCCGCCTGGCGCCTGCATAAAAATCAGCGAACTTTTTTTTTAAAATCCAGCTGATTTGAACATTTCGTTAAACTCAGGAGTACGTCTACTATCACCCATAAGTCAGCGAAGAAATACTGTATATTTTTAAGCGTTTATTTAGCTAAATTTAAAGAAAGAAAGCGTCCGGTTTGACCCGCCTGGCGCCTGCATAAAAATCAGCGAACTTTTTTTTTTAATCCAGCTGATTTGAACATTTCGTTAAACTCAGGAACACGTCTTCTATAAAGTCAGCTTAGTAATATATTTTTTCTCGCAAAGAAATAATTGTTTTTACCGTGTTTCTTTGTGAAGTTCTTCGTACTGGCTGGGTCCTGTCGCCGCCATCTTGATCAGGACAAAGCTGACGCGTCGCGTGGCGATGACGCATGTTTCGTGTTTATTGTTAATCACAACCCCCCCAATGTTAGACCTAAAGTTACGCCCCTGCCGAGACGCATGCGCGGGAATTGCGAGATCGCACGATAAATCAAGTGATAAATAATGAAGTCAGAACAAAACAATTAATTCGGTGGAAGAAGGAGAACAACAGTAGAGACTGCCTCGCTGATACCTGATACGTATCACGTTATTACGTGATAATATCACGTAATAACGTGATACGTATCACGTTATAACGTGATCACGTTATTACGGTGATACGTATCACGTTATTACGGTGATACGTATCACGTTATTACGGTGATACGTATCACGTTATTACTACTTAAGCCCCCGAAAAAATTTCACCAGGTAGCAGCTCTACGCTTCCGTACTGTTTGAAAAAATAAAATATAGCCTGATAGCCTCTATTTCCTGATTCTTTCTGCAATAAATCCACAATGTCCAATTTCATTTTCGGTCTACTAAGATTCCTAATCAACTCATTTCTTTGAACCTGATATCTCCTGCAATGTAAAATAATGTGTTCTATTGTTTCCTCTTCTTCACACTCACATTTCCCTGTCTGATGTTTCCCTATTAAACATAATGTGCTGTTCAGCCCAGTGTGCCCAATTCTGAGTCGTGAAATTATAGTTTCTTCTCTCCTGTTTCTTACTGTTCTTCTCCTTTCTCCAATTTTCCTTTGGATTTTATAAAACCACCGGCCATTCAATTCCTCCCATAATTTTTTGCCACCTTTCTTTAATTTTTAGTTTTATTATACCCTTTATTTCTTTTAAACCAAACTTAACATTAATATCTACCACATCTCGACTAGTGCTCTCCTTAGCCATCCCGTCTGCCTTTTCATTCCCCACAACCCCGTGATGTGCTGGAACCCATATAAAAGTTACTGTAATCCCCATCATGTTGATCCTGTATAGTGTTTGTTGTATTTCAATTAATATATCTGGTCTGCTATCTGACTGGTTGTGTTGCAAACTGTACAATGACGAACTAGAATCTGAGCAAATGATTGACTTCAATGGTCTTACCTCTTCTACCCACTGAACTGCTAAAAGTAAAGCGAGCATTTCTCCTGTATAAACTGATACTCCATCACTAACCCTTTTTCCTACTTTAATAGGAAACTGTGGTACAATGAATGCTATCCCTATTCTATTAGCTGTATCTTTTGAGGCGTCCGTGTATATATGTACAGTACATATTATAATATTGGTCAATATATTCCTGTACTGTATATTTATTCATAATAAAAAAATTATTCTTGTTTTTCTTTTCTAATAATGAAAAATCCACTAGTGCATCAGGAAGTACCCATGGTGGTATTATGGGTAATGGAACCTAAAGACGGAGCTTTAACTCCCACCTCCGGGAGAGCTTTGAACACTTTCCGAGGGAGGCGGGGGACATTGAGTCCGAGTGGGCTATGTTCCGCGCCTCTATTGTCGAGGCAGCTTATCAGAGTTGTGGCCGCAAGGTTGTTGGTGCCTGTCGTGGTGGCAACCCTCGAACCCGGTGGTGGACACCGGCGGTGAGGGATGCTGTCATGCTGAAGAAGGAGTCCTATTGGGCCTTTTTGGCCTGTGGGACCCCGGAAGCAGCAGATAGGTACCGACAGTCCAAGCGGCATGCGGCTCGGGTGGTTGCTGAGGCAAAAACTCGGGCGTGGGAGGAGTTCGGAGAGGCCATGGAGAATGACTTCCGTACGGCTTCGAGGCGATTCTGGTCCACCATCCGGCGTCTCAGGGGGGGAAAGCGGTACGCGACCAACACCATTTATGGTGGGGATGGCGTGCTGTTGACCTCAACTCGGGATGTTGTGAGTCGGTGGGCGGAATACTTCGAAGACCTCCTCAATCCTACTGGCACGTCTTCCACTGAGGAAGCGGAGCCTGGGGACTTTGGGTCGGGCTCTCCAATCTCTGGTGCTGAGGTCACCGAGGTGGTTAAAAAGCTCCGCGGTGGCAGGGCTCCGGGGGTGGATGAGATTCGCCCTGAGTTCCTTAGGGCTCTGGATGTTGTGGGGTTGTGTTGGCTCTGCAATATCGCGTGGACATCGGGGGCAGTTCCCTTGGATTGGCAGACTGGGGTGGTGGTTCCCCTATTCAAAAAGGGGGACCGTAGGGTGTGTTCCAACTATAGGGGGATCACACTCTTAAGCCTCCCTGGTAAGGTCTATTCAGGGGTTCTGGAGAGGAGGGTCCGTCGGATAGTCGAACCTCGGATTCAGGAGGAGCAGTGTGGTTTTCGTCCTGGTCGTGGAACACTGGACCAGCTCTACACCCTCAGCAGGGTCCTGGAGGGTGCGTGGGAGTTTGCCCAACCAGTTTACATGTGCTTTGTGGACTTGGAGAAGGCATTCGACCGCGTCCCTCGGGGGGTTCTGTGGGGGGTACTCCGGGAGTATGGGGTACCAGGCCCTTTGATATGGGCTGTTAGGTCCCTGTACGACCGGTGTCAGAGCTTGGTCCGCATTGCCGGCAGTAAGTCAGGCTCGTTTCCAGTGAGAGTTGGACTCCGCCAAGGTTGCCCTTTGTCACCGATTCTGTTCATAACTTTTATGGACAGAATTTCTAGGCGCAGCCAAGGTGTTGAGAGGATCCGTTTTGGTGGCCTTAGAATCACATCTCTGTTTTTTGCAGATGATGTGGTCCTATTGGCTTCATCAGATCGTGATCTACAGCTTTCACTGGAGCGGTTTGCAGCCGAGTGTGATGCGGCCGGGATGAGGATCAGTTCCTCCAAGTCCGAGGCCATGGTCTTGAGCCGGAAAAGGGTAGCGTGCCCTCTCCGGGTCGGGGAGGAGGTCCTGCCCCAAGTGGAGGAGTTTAAGTATCTCGGGGTCTTGTTCACGAATGAGGGAAAACTGGAGCGTGAGATCGATAGGCGGATAGGTGCAGCGTCCGCAGTGAAGCGGGCGCTGTACCGGTCTGTCGTGGTGAAGAGAGAGCTGAGTCAAAAGGCAAAGCTCTCAATTTACCGATCGATCTACGTTCCCACCCTCATCTATGGTCATGAGCTTTGGGTTGTGACCGAAAGAACGAGATCTCGGATACAAGCGGCTGAAATGAGTTTTCTCCGCAGGGTGTCTGGACTCTCCCTTAGAGATAGGGTGAGAAGCTCAGTCATCCGGGAGGGACTCGGAGTAGAGCCGCTGCTTCTCCACATCGAGAGGAGCCAGTTGAGGTGGCTCGGGCATCTGGTTAGGATGCCTCCTGGACGCCTCCCTGGTGAGGTGTTCCGGGCATGTCCCACCGGGAGGAGACCCAGAGGAAGACCCAGGACACGCTGGAGGGACTATGTTTCTTGGCTGGCCTGGGAACGCCTTGGGATTCCCCCAGAGGAGCTGCTCCAAGTGGCTGGGGAGAGGGAAGTCTGGGCCTCCCTTCTTAGGCTGCTACCTCCGCGAACCGACCCCAGATAAGCAGAAGACAATGGATGGATGGATGCATGGTTACACATAAACATCTAAAGTGGGGACAGGACCATGTCAACGACCTTGAAGCATCCCCTCCTGTTTTTACAGCCGTCTGAAAAGACGTAGGAACCGAGGAGCCGTTGTTGGAGTTTGAGGGGAATTTTGACTCTTCCACTCCAAAGTCATCCTGTTGCTGTCGTTTAGTATCGTGTTTCTGAAATATGCAAGGCCTTCCCTGAAAAAGACTGTCTGGATGGGTGCAGATGTACTAAAACCTGGATATACTTTTGTACATGGTGCTTTTGCAGATGTGTAAGCTGCTCATGCCATAAGCACCAATGTCCCCTCATACCATGAGAGAGGCAGACTTTTGAAATGAGTGCTGATAAAAGGCAGACACTACCTCTCCTCTTCCATATGGAGGAAGTGACATTGATGATTTCCAAAGAGAAATTTAATTTTTGATTTGTCTGACCATAGAAAAGTTAAAAGCTTTGCATAAAATACATTTTAAAAAGGCTTTGGCCCAGAAAAGACAGAGACATTACTCCAAGGCTTCTTCTTTGCATAACAGAGCTTCATCCTGTATTTGTGGATGGCACATGTAGTGATGTCCAGAACAGAATCAGATCTGTTGTTGAAACTGTACCGCACTTTCTAGACTTGTCCTTTATGCACAGATATTCCTCCATCTTTTTTAAATCCTTTGAATTTGAATCTCTGGCCATCTTTACTTTTGAAAGATTTAGCTTCTCTAAAATGTTGTTTTTACCCAGTCCCCAAACTGACGGTGTTCTTTGCTCCTCAACCTGGCTCCTACTCGTTTTGCTTCCGTTTACAGCCTTTTGCTGTCCCTGTCCCAACTTTTGAAGACGTGTTGCTACCGTTACATTCAAAATTACCTTGACTCATGTTCGTGCTGCTGCTCAACGTAATGTAGTTGATGTTTTTCTTAATTCATATCTCAGATCGGCCCTGTGATGGACTTGCAACTTGTCCAGGGTGTACCCCGCCCCTCGCACAGTGATTGCTGGACATGGGCACCGGCGACCCCCATGACCCAAATTGGAAGAAGCGGGTAAAAATATAATGGATGGATGGATATCTTACATCTTATTACTGTTTTTCTTTTACATTTTATTGTTGGATGTAACTGGGACCCTGTGTACATAATTTCGTTCCACCACATGTGGGGTGTGAATGACAAATAAAGAACCTTATCCGCTAAAAGAGTACAACTTCTTAGTTGAAATGTTTAATATGCATGCTCCATTGTGAATAGGCCTGTCACGATAACAAATGTTGCTTGGCGATTAATTGCCTCTAAAATTATTGCGATAAACGATAATATTGTTTGAAATTAGACAATAATTAGTTATTGTCAAATTGAAGAAATGTTGATTAATTTTTGTATGTAGTACCTTTTTTTGACCACTGGATGACAGTATAAGACTGTTTGAACTGAAAGATGGATAGTGAGGGAGCGAGCAACGTGTCTCTTTACGAAAAACGGGAGGGAGGCCCCTTGATGTGACATGGGCTGTCTCTCCTTCCTGTTTGTTGGTTCTCAAAATGGTAGATGCTCGTTGTGGTTTGAGCTCTTTAGCATAGCATTTGTCACACAAAGCTTTTAATTAAATGAAAAAAATCAGTAAACAAGTTCTTAGCTTCTTTTTGCAGAGAAAAACTTTTTACACAAAGGTACGGGTTTCAACCGTGAATTTTGGAGCTTCGACAAGACAGAGGTTTTTTCCCGAGGTTACCGGGTAACCTGTTAGCTTAGCTCGTAGCTTAGCTGCTTTTAACGATCCAAAAACCCGATATTGGACGGTTAAAACAGATTTTAAAGAGAAAAGAGAAAGGGAGACATCAGTGAAGAGCACCAGAGTTTAGCTTTTTGTCATCCAGGGTCTTCTGTAGAAAGACAGAAACACGAAGAAACGACAAAGCCAATAAATGAAAATGAGGTTGATCATTTTCATTTATCATGAGATTAATTGATTTATTGCAACAGGCCTAGTTGTGAATAAAATGTATTATACAATTTGCAAATCTTGGCATTTGTTTGTTGTTGTTGACATTTTTGACAATGCTCCAACCATTTAAAAAATAACCACTGAAGGTATCGGTGACAAACGTCACAATAAGTTCAGCTGAGAGCACAAAAACATCATGAGATGGAAAATTCTTTAATATTGAAACACTAATGACAAAATTTTTCAGAAACTGGCATTTTTCTTTGTGGGTTACAATACATTTAGCATGATTATTCATCATCTGGATCCTAAGCCTACATGGCTCACACAACCACAATCGCACTTCCTGTAAGATTTCAGCTCTGCGCGGTTTACTGACATCAAGTAGTCACAACTGTGAGAAAAATATTCACCTCCGCCTCCTTTACTGCTCAACATTAACCTCAGGCAGGTGGTTTGAGGCCAGGAAAACCAGTGATCGTTGCCTTACACAAGCTTAGAAGTCTGCCGCGCCGAAAATGAACAAAAGTGAAAGTTCAGCTTATAAGTCTCCTCTTATTTTTACAAACGTAATCTCAGAGGTGAGGCATTTTGCTGGAGTTTTATTCATTAATCATACTCTCATGAGTGGAATGTTTCTATGTGCAGCAGCTGTAACGAAGGTTTTTTTTTTTAATTCCTGCTCCCGTTTTGTTTTTGATTTGCATCTAGGTGGAGGAGAAATTCCTCAATTTAAACACATTTTAAGTCTAATAAAGGAAAGGCTTTAGTTCAAGTAGTGGGAAACAGTTTTCAGAAGTAAAATTCTTTAAATTAAATTAAATCCCCTCTGAATAAATCAATATTCAGACATTTACGGTAAAACAATACCCTCATATAAGGTGGAACAAATACTGGAACGGCAGGATTTTGTTACAGTAAGTTTGGGGAACGGTGAGCAGAAACCAGTTTGCTGTGTGAATTACTAAATTACTAATTTAAAGAGCTTCCACAAGTCTGGTGCTGCAGATGTAAAATAAAACAGGATCCTGAAACTGCAAACTCTTTGGAAAAATCTGACCCAATTTCCAGCAGTTTTGTTTTATTGGCCGAGCGTGACGGCTGCTGAACGAACAAACGTTGCTGCCGTAAAGTGAAACGTCCCAAGAAACGCCTTGTTGGTTTCGCTCTGCTTTCTGAAAAGAAGCGACACTCACCTTGATGTCCGACGCGCTGTTGGTGGCCAGGTAAACGTGGAAGCTGTAGTTTGTGTCACTGCAGAGCTGCTTGTACACCAGAACCACCCCGTGGTGCTCCACGGCCCGGTTCGTCTGAAGGATGGGACCCACGGGTGACAGGGAGCTCACGTTCCACTTAATGTGGTTCCCTGAGATGTCTGAGGACGGCTCGATGAGCGGACGGTTGTCCTTTATGTGCAGGACGCCGAACTTTATGTCATCTTCTGGATCTTTGTAAAGACAAAGTGGATCAATAAAGTTTTATGACTCCTTTCGATCCCTCTCTGTTTTAACTGATCAAATCGGAGTTTAATGCCCTTACGAGCTAGACAGACGGAGTGAGGAAACTGGATGGACTTGAGGACAGACGCATCCTTGTTGACCGTGTCCACGTTGAAGATGGGTCCGGCGCATTTCCACGAGTTCGGCAGGAATGCGCCAAATTTGGACCAAGACAAGATGGAGTACCGCACGAGAACCCGCTCGTTGGCTTCAAAAACCAGGCCAGTGACGGAGCACTCGTATGTACCGTCTCCTTCCAGCTGCAACCTAAAACACACACACACGTTCTTATACATGTACCCTGATGCATGCTCAATAATCCAGGTAGAAAAATCTAAAAAAAGCTAAGTCTGGTCCTCTGGACATTCATTGAATTCATTGAATGTCCAGAGGACCAGACTTAGCTTTTTTTAGTTCTTATACATGTACTTTTTGTGGACTTTGAATCAACTTCCATTCATTTTCTATAGCTTAACCTAAACCTAACCATTACTAGTACATGCCTAACCCAAACCCATCTACAATTCACACCTTAGTCCTAAACCTAACCCCTAAACCCCCAACAAGACGTCTCCTTATGAGGACCTGGCTTTGGTCCCCATAAAGAGCAGTTGGTTCCCGCCATGCATGATCTTTTTTCTAAAACTGGTCCCTACAAGGTAACCTGAAACCAAAACACACACACATACAACTACACACACACTGAGTGATGCTGCTCAGTCATTGGATCTCCGTGGAGAGAACGTCTCACTTACTGGAATCGTCCCTTTGAGAGCCTCTGAGGGGTAACAAGCTCACTGCCGTGGGTCTGTTAAAAACAACAGTTTTCTTTTAGACAATTTAAAAAAACACAACTGGCACATTTCTGAAAAAATTAAATTAAAGGGCGACAGTGCAGCTCCAGCCCCAAATCGCAAAGTTTTGTACCGTATTTTCCGGACTATAGGTCGCGGCTTTTTATCATTTTTTTCATGGCCTGCGACCTATAGTCAGGTGCGACCTATATATGGCTTTTTATAAAATAAGCTGATTTGTAAACATTTATTAACAAAAATTTAACTGAGACACACTCTTATAATAATGTCAGCTAACAAATATATTTTTTTAGGTGTTTATCCTGCTAAAATTATTAATTTATTAAAGAAAAGTTCAGCTCAGACACATATTTGCTATAATTTTTTATCAAACAATTAAATGTTTTTAAGTGTTAATCTTCTTAAAAGCCTTGCTGTGCGCTCCTGTGGAAGAGACATTTGCAGCAGAGCTAAACACGGTCCACATTTTGACGTAGGTGCGACCTATATTCAGGTGCGACCTATATATGGATTTTCCCAATTCTTTGGCAATAATTGGACAATGCAACCTATACTCGGGTGCGACCTATAGTCCGAAAAATACGGTATGTTGTTTCTACAAAGCCCAACAGTAACTTGAGACTCACTTTTGTAAAAATCTAATCTGATCAAATGCCTACATTTTAATGTAAGAACTGTAGAAGAGACATAAAGAGACTTGAGGTCAAAATGAATGTTAAAGCTGGCGCTAGTGGCCAATCAAACGTGTGTTTGCCCCTCCCTAACAGCAGCGCTAATCAAATCAACAGAAATATAGCCTCAAAGTAATGACTGTACAAAAACAGTAAGTTGTAGTGAAATCATTTCTTAGCGGTACGTGTCCGAAGAGTTCGGTCATCATACATGAGTACAGTACAGTTTTTAATATAGAACATACAAGTTAAAAATACCCTTGAAGTCTAGGTTTGAAAACATCAAGCTCGGACACTAGAATTTAATGTGCACACTGCACTCTGCTGGGGTTTGAGGGGAAGCGATAACTGCTTTAGCAGTGAGAGACACACTGAGCTGAAGAAAACTAAATGTTTTAAAGTCTAAACTGTTTGAGAGTAAACTGCTGGAGCAAGAAGATCTTGTTAGTTCAACAGCTCAAAGGTTAAAGTGAACGATGTCATCACACAAAGTTCAACATTCTGCAATAAAATCTTTAAAAGCCATAAAACTTAAAGTGCAATTTTGCAAAACTCCTTACTGTATACTGTATATATAAATCAAAATGTCAGTTCAGTTATTTAAAGTCCAGATTTCCATTTAAACTTAGAACAAGGTTTCTAGTGGGAAGTAAATTACGGAGCTCTAAAGAAGCTTTAGTTTACTTGTTGGTTTCAACAAAATACCATTGTTTTGTTTGTGGACATTTTTTGTAGTTTTTGGAGAATTTCGTCTACGCCATATGATGTACCGCTACAAAAATCAAACTACTACTACTACTCCCGACAAAACGGCACATTTCATCTACAAGCCCAAAACCAGAAAAGTTGGCACGTTGTGGAAATCGCAAATAAAAACAGAATACAATGACTTGCAAATCTTTTTCAACCTATATTCAATTGAACACACTGCAAAGACCACATACTTAACGTTCGAACTGGTAAACTTTGTTATTTTTTGCAATTATTAGCTCATTTGGAATTTGATGCCTGCAACATGTTTCAAAAAAGCTGGCACAAGTGACAAAGAAGACAGAGAAATTTGAGGAATGCTCATCAAACACTTATTTGGAATATCCCACAGGTGAACATGCAAATTGGGAACAGGTGGGTGCCATGATTGGGTATAAAAGCAGCTTCCTTGACATGCTCAGTCATCCACATAGAAGGATGGGGCGAGGGTCACCACTCTGTGAACAAATGCGTGGGCAAATTGTCGAACAGTTCAAGAACAACTTTTCTCAACGAGCTATTGCAAGGAATTTAGGAATTTCACCATCTACGGTCCGTAATATCATCAAAAGGTTCAGAGAATCTGGAGAAATCACTACACGTAAGGGGCAAGGCCGAAAACCAACATTGAATGCCCGTGACCTTCGATCCCTCAGGCGGTACTGCATCAAAAACCGACATCAGTGTGTAAAAGATATCACCACATGGGCTCAGGAATACTTCAGAAAACCACTGTCAGTAACTACAGTTCGTCGCTACATCTGTAAGTGCAAGTTAAAGCTCTACTATGCAAAGCAAAAGCCATTCATCAACAAGATCCAGAAACGCCGCCGGCTTTGCTGGGCCCGAGCTCATCTGAGATGGACTGATGCAAAGTGGAAAAGTGTTCTGTGGTCTGATGAGTCCACATTTCAAATTGTCTTTGGAAACTGTGGACGTCGTGTCTTACGGACCAAAGAGGAAAAGAACCATCAGGACTGTTATAGGCGCAAAGTTCAAAAGCCAGCATCTGTGATGGTATGGGGGTGCATTAGTGCCCAAGGCATGGGTAACTTACACATCTGTGAAGGCACCATTAATGCTGAAAGGTACATACAGGTTTTGGAGCAACATATGCTGCCATCCAAGCGACGTCTTTTTCATGGACGCCCCAGCTTATTTCAGCAAGACAATGCCAAGCCACATTCTGCACGTGTTACAACAGCGTGGCTTCGTAGCAAAAGAGTGCGGGTCCTCCCCTGGCCTGCCTGCAGTCCAGACCTGTCCCCCATTGAAAATGTGTGGCGCATTATGAAACGTAAAATACGACAACGGAGACCCCGGACTGTTGAACAACTTAAGCTGTACATCAAGCAAGAATGGGGAAGAATTCCACCTGAAAAGCTTCAAAAATTGGTCTCCTCAGTTCCCAAACGTTTACTGAGTGTTGTTAAAAGGAAAGGCGATGTAACACAGTGGTAAATATGTCCCTGTGCCAACTTTTTTGCAATGTGTTGCTGCCATTGAATTCTAAGTTAATGGTTATTTGCAAAACAAAATAAAGTTTCTCCGTTCGAACATTAAATATATTGTCTTTGCATTCTATTCAGTTGAATATGGGTTGAAAAAGATTTGCAAGTCATTGTATTCTGTTTTTATTTGCGATTTGCACAACGTGCCAACTTTTCTGGTTTTGGGCTTGTATATTTCGTATTTGCTTTTCCAAAGCTGCCAAAGGACTAGAGAACCAAAATTTGTGATGGAAGCAAAAAGAGATGGGCGAATGGTATTAAGAGCATGTTAATGCATTCGCTTGGCATCTGTAATTTATGTAAAATTTATTGTTATTATGGTTTTGTTTAGTGTTTTTTAACCTGTTCAAACCCTCTATTTTCTTTTTGGTGTCGAGTCTCGTTAGTTACCATTTCGAATAAGCAATCAACAAACTTATTTCTGAGCTCACCTGGAGAATGGCTTTGCATTTTTCACAGCATGACTTGGATCTATCATCTGTCAGAAAAAAAAATCAAATCAAATATTTTTAAGAAAAAATTTCATCAATTAAATACAAACCGGATTACAAAAAAGTTGGGACATTAAACAAATTGTGAATAAAAACTGAATGCAATGATGTGGAGGTGCCAACATCTAATATTTTATTCGTAATAGAACATAGATGACAGATCAAAAGTTTAATCTGAGTAAATGTAACATTTTAAAGGAAAAATATGTTGATTCAAAATTTCACAGTGTCAACAAATCCCAAAAAAGTTGGGACAAGTAGCAATAAGTGGCTGGAAAAATGTTATGCCTGGTCCCCACTGCACAACTCGAAACGCGCCTGCCGTCCCCTTTTGGCCGTTTGTCAGGGTCCCACCAAACCACTGAAGACCGTCTGATGACGTACACTAGGGGGTAGCAGAGAGGAGGGGTTTAGCTCGTCTTCCGGGTTCAGTTGTTGTGTTAACTGCACCTCGGACGGTCTTTGATGAGATTAAAACGTTTTTTTTATGTTTGGGGTGATCTACACTGGAGAGAACAGCAGCCTGTCAGCAGCAACTGTAAAAATGCCACGTTTCTTACCGGAGTTTGGTTCCAATTCATGGAGGGTCGATCCGGTAAGTTTAAAAAGTCCAAAAAAAGTCCTGTTGTGGTTGTGTAATCAGATAGCAGAGGCTCTCACGACTGTTTGCCGGATGCGTCGAGCCTCCAGAGATCAACATTTGGGACGTCGGTGGCTCGACGGCTAGATTGCTTTGGACGTGCGTGTGCCCGCGAAGGGAACTTGGGCTGCCGCCGCGCCGCTTCGATCACTCGAATCGCACCGCTTCCCTGGTTGCTGTGACTCCACGCGTCTCCTCATAGACTTTGAATGTAAACCAGCCGCTTCAGCCGCCCGAAATCGGGGCAGTGGGTACCAGGCATTAGTGTCTCTCAGAAGCCAAGCTGGTAAGAGGATCACCAATTCCACCATTGTTGCGCAGAGAGATAGTGCAGCAATACCAGAATGGTGTTACCCAGCATAAAATAGCAAAGACTTAAGTTATCATCATCAACCGTGCATAACATCATCAAAAGATTCAGAGAATCTGGAACAATCGCTGTGCGTAAGGGTCAAGGCCGTAAAACTCTACTGGATGCTCGTGATCTCCGGGCCCTTAAACGTCACTGCACCTCAAACAGGAATGCCACTGTCAAGGAAATAACAGAATGGGCTCAGGAATACTTCCAGAAAGCATTGTCAGTGAACACAATCCACCGTGCCATCCGCCGTTGCCAGCTGAAACTCTACAGTGCAAAGAGGAAGCCATTTCTAAGCAAGCTCCACAAGCTCAGACGTTTGCACTGGGCCAGGGGTCATTTAAAATGGAGTGTGGCAAAATGGAAGACTGTTCTGTGGTCAGATGAGTCACGATTTGAAGTTCTTTATGGAACACTGGGACGCCATGTCATCCGGACCAGAGAGGACAAGGATAGCCCAAGTTGTTATCAACGCTCCGTTCAGAAGCCTGCATCACTGATGGTATGGGGTTGCATGAGCGCTTGTGGCATGGGCAGCTTGCATGTCTGGAAAGGCACCATTAATGCAGAGAACTATGTTCAGGTTCTAGAACAACATATGCTCCATCTAGACGTCATCTCTTTCAGGGAAGACCCTGCATTTTTCAACAAGATAATGCCAGACCACATTCTGCAGCAATCACAACATCATGGCTACGTAGGAGAAGGATCCGGTACTGAAATGTCCAGCCTGCAGTCCAGATCTTTCACCTATAGAGAACATTTGGTGCATCATAAAGAGGAAGGTGCGACAAAGAAGGCCCAAGACGATTGAACAGTTAGAGGCCTGTATTAGACATGAATGGGAGAGCATTCCTATTTCTAAACTTGAGAAACTGGTCTCCTCTGTCCCCAGACGTCTGTTGAGTGTTGTAAGAAGAAGGGGGGATGCCACACAGTGGTAAAAATGGACTTGTCCCAACTTTTTTGGGATTTGTTGACGCCATGAAATTTTGAAACAACATATTTTTCCCTTAAAATGATACATTCTCTCAGTTTAAACTTTTGATCTGTGATTTGTGTTCTATTCTGAATAAAATATTAGATGTTGGCACCTCCACATCATTGCATTCAGTTTTTATTCACAATTTGTCCCAACTTTTTTGGAATCCGGTTTGTAAATTTTAAAAAATGTACTGACTTTTCTACATTTAAAAACAGGACATTTTAGTTGGGTCACTAATTAACGTTAGCAATATAGTCAGGAAAAGAAATTTAAAAGTCAATTTATCTTGGCATCATGGGTAAGTAAATATTTAAAGATCCACTGACATGATTTTTTTTTACTATTCATAAAATTGCTCAAAATATATAGATTTTATCATTTAAATATGTTCATTTTTGCAAACAAAATGATAAATCACTTTAATTTTGCTTTAAAAGTGATTTTGAACTTCAAGCCGTGTTTAATCATGGGAAATCCCATTACACCCGAACGCACCATCTGTGACGTAGTGTGCAGAGTGAGAGGCAGTCTCTTTAATAGCGGACAATTTAAAACCAGATGAATTTAGCAATCTATGTGAAGATTTGAGCTATTTGTCTTCATTTTGGGAAGCAGAAAATAGTTTGGGTGATGGAACAAGAAACAACAGGATCTAATTTAGGTCTGATGCTGTATCAGACTTACTTTCATGTGGAGCTGCTCACACGCGCGCACTGTGACAAGCCCAGAGCTCTCTGCACACTACGTCACAGATGGTGCATTCGGGTGTAATGGGATTTCCCATGATTAAACACGGCTTGAAGTTCAAAATCACTTTTAAAGCTTAATTAAAGTGATTTATAATTTTGTTTGCAAAAAAGAACATGTTTAAATGATAAAATATATATATTTTGAGCAATTTTATGAATAGTAAAAAAATCATGTCAGTGGATCTTTAAGACGTCCACATAACACTGAAAAGAAAAACAAGTCTGAAAAAAACTGCATCATATAAAGAGAGAAAAGGAGAGGACCAAGAATAGAGCCCTGCGGCACTCCACAAAACAGAGAAGCACAAGGATGACAAATTTCCAATCATGAAAAAAAAAAGTTACATCAGTCAAATAGGAGGTGTTCCAATCAGCTCACCTCTCCCATTTAAAGCTGCCACTTCTGGTTCAGCACCTGGAGGAAGAAAAATAATAATTCAGGTCCAGCATTCAGAAGAACTTATTGCATCTCACTTGTGGTGGATTGTAAGTTAAAGTGACATACTGTATATAGTGGTATTTTAAAGACCATGTTCATTTTGATATTTATTCAGTAGAATAATCAGCTGCAACATAAACTTTGAAGTTCTGAGCCTATGTTTGGAGAGCCCTGATATTATGGTTTAACTTGTAATGCAAGGTCTTTCATAGTGAGTGCAGTGAAAGAAGCAGCATGGACTGCCTTGCAAATAAGGTACGGTAGTTAAGATTTGTTTAAAAAGAAAGCAGAAGCACCGCTCAATCAATCTGAAAACCTGGGAACGGATGGAGTTCAGATTCAGCGCAGATCTGTAAGAGTGCAGTGTTGGCAGCTCTACAGTGGATTGCACTTTGTTGGAAATAAAAAAATATACAAATTGCAGGTGTGAATGAGTTGCCAGGTAAGTTTAGGCCCAGCCAGGAGTTCGCATCAAGAAGGAACTCCTGAGCAGTTTTTCATCAACACCTTGCAGCACATTACTGACTGAAATCCAGCTGTAAAACACGACTGAGCCGGTCTGACAGGTTGTGCTGTAATGGTGCCGCACCACTGCTTTCCAGATGTGGACTGAAGGCAAACAAGTTCAACACTGCTTCATGGAGTGTCTTACTTTTTTGACTTTCTTCCGATTTGGTCTTTTTGCAGTCTGCAGACAAAAAGAAAAAGACAAGTGATGTCTTAATGTTTTGTAAAGTTCTTAATTTTCCAGCACACCATGGGACTAAACTGAGTTTTCATTTGATAATAGATGAAGTCTTACCTTCTTCTTTTAAGTCACCTTCAGCACCGCCTTCTGGTCCAAGTTGAAACAGAGAAAATCAGGACAAAAATACAAAAAATTGTAACTAGTTTCTATAAACGTACCCCGGTTTAGCTTTTTTCATTCAACCTTTATTTAGTCAGGTAAATCTTTTGAACCTCATGGGCTCATTTACGAAAGCGACCTGCTAAAACTAAAGAACAATGAACAGCAGTGATAGAATTTCATTAAACAATAAACAAACAAACAAACAATAGAAAACAAAAAGAGAGAAAAAAACAAAAGATTTTTTTTTCTTTTTTTTCTTTTTTTAACAAAGTATCAAAAAACTAGCAAAACATTATAAGGTAGACAACAGCTTGAAAGTTGGATGATTTGATAAATTCATAGTTCAGTAAAAGGTTGAGTTTCTATGTGTTAAAATCAGCATCTGAGGCCACCACCAGCAGCAGTGTCTGAAGATAAACTGCAGTTTAAGAAAAATGACTAAATGACAAACATTTAAGGAAAAGTCTCAGAGCCTAAATAAGAAAAAGATAAAGTCTTCAGGTAGTAGTCAAATATACGTAAAGTCACTTCTAGTTTTGTTTCATCCCGAACTCAAACTTCTAATCAGCAGTTTTAGTATTGATGTATTTACAGTACAATCTGAGCTGAGGCAGAAGCTCGCTGTTGCGACCCCTGAAGGGAGCAGCCGGAACAGAAAAATAAAATGTTTCTACTAGGGCTGAACAATTAATTGCATTTGCAATAATATCGCCGCAAAGGCTGCAATTTGGCTGGTCACGTGATCTGGTCACGTGATCTGGTTACGTGACTTCCGAGTGAGCGGAGCAAAGCAGAGCAGGGAGTGGGAGAAGTCAACACTGCGCTTTAACCGGTTGCACAATGGTGTCAGGCTCAACAGAAGCTGATACATCTGAAAGTTTGGTACTAAAGAGGAGCAGCACGTCCGTTGTCTGGGATTATTTTGTCTATAAAAAAGAACACGTTGCACAACGACATGTATTGTGCAGAACCTGCCTTGCTGCTGGGATGTTAGGAGACAAGAGATGTCTCCAAATGACTCAACACTCAGATCCACGTTTTGAAAATGGTGTCAGGAAGTTAAAAATATTGTTAACTATTGACCCTTTACAAGGATGACTAGACAGTATTTTAACTAGAGTTGATGACAAACTGGAGTTGAAATGATCAGAGTCTGTTCCTTTGTTAGCTGTGTCTAATGCTCCTTTTTTCATCAGACAACTTTTACTTAAATGTGTTTACTGCAGTTAAAATGACACATTGGTTCTGCTTTGTGTTAAATAAAAACTTTCAAAGGTAAAATCATTCCTCTTTCTTATTTTCAGTGTGTAACTTTTATTACTTTGGTATTTTAGTATGTAGCTTTTTTTTATTTCCATTGCCTCCTTTTCTTGCTGTTACTTTTATTCTGTTTTCACTGATTTATTGTACCAGTTTTTATTTTCTGTCCTGTTAAGCACCTTGGTCAATGCAAGGCATTGTAGGAAGGTGCTATACAAATAAAGTTTATTATTATTATTATTATTATTATTATTATTATTATTTTAATTAATGGCATTTAACTCTGCATGTCACCCTGCAATTCTGATGCACAGAATCACAAGAGTGTGAACTGTGTCACAGAGTAAACACAATAAAAACGTATTATCTGCAGCATTGTTCATTAAACTGGAACAACACTTTTAATGTATTACAGAAAATATACATAAAGTACACACACTTAATGATATTGTAGGCCATTGCGTTAGATAATACATTCAGCAAGTACTTTTACTTTAATACTTTAAGTATTTTTAAAAGCAAGTACTTATTTACTTTTACTTAAGTAAAAACATTAATGTGGTACTTCTACTTTTACTAGAGTACATTTTTGTCTGTTTATTTGTACTTTTACTTAAGTTGTTTGAGTACTTTCTCCACCACTGCAGCTGAGTGTAGGTTGCATTAGAACAGTCATCAAGTGATCTGGGCAACTCCACAAAACCTGTTGCAGCACTAACTCTCAGCATCACACCACAGTTATGCAAGATTAAAGTTATGCAAACAGTATATCAAATGAACAAAATACTGTACATTTATTATCTGCACAGCCATAAGTTTATATTGGACTACTCATTTCACAGAAACCTGTTGCAGCACTTACTCCCAGCATCACACCACAGTTATGCAAGATTAAAGTTATGCAAACAGTATATCAAATGAACAAAATACTGTACATTTATTATCTGCACAGCCATAAGTTTATATTGGACTACTCATTTCACAGAAAGCACAGTGGTTCTTACCTTTAACGTTAGCTTCCAAGCTAACGTTAGCTCAAAATCGTCCTCATTTCTGGCTTTAAAAAAAAAGTCAGCTGACTTCTGTGCTTACGTTTCCAACTGAAATGGATGGTGCCGCTTCCTGTCTGCTCTCATTTATTTCACTGTCAGTGTCATTCATTGTCCTCTTGTTTTGTTGGAAAAAAGTCAGAATATGAGCGTGGCTGTATCTGTTTGAAAACAGCTATCGGTAGTTTGCGTCAGTCAGTGACCCGCCCCCCTCGAACTGTAATTGGCTAGAATGTTGCCTTGGCTTCACTGATTGGTTAAATTGTATGACTGACAAACAAAGATAGGAAAAATAGAATGATGTACACTCGGAGATTAAAAACAAAAAACTTCCCGTCGTCCAGTCTACTTGCAGTCAAGGGGGGGCACAGCTGACTCTGTGGGGGGGCAATGCCCCTCAATGCCCGCCCATGCCGCCGGGCCTGTAAAAATGCAAGCAAAAGAAAGAGGGAAAAAATAAAACCTATTTAAATGCTGTTTGGTGGTAAATAAATGCTTCTTTGTCTTGGAATGTTTTAGGGTCATGACAAATCTGATAGTCTAGAATAAAAATTAATTGAACAGTGACTGAAATGTCTCCAGAGTGATGCATGGGCAGGAACAGGCTACAAATATTCACCTTTATGACACGTCCACTGAACAGAGGGATTTCATTGACTTGTATGAAATGATGCATCCCTAGAAACCTCCCCACACCTCCAGAAAATAAAGATATGACAAGATAGCTTACAAAAATGTTGAACAGTCTTATTTATTTGTTTGTTTATATAAACAACAACAAAAAATATATTGCAAATTCTCCATATTTGTTTTTATCTGGAGGCATTAGTTCCTGGCATGATAACACGACAAGAGGAGTTGTGCCATATTAAACAAGGCTGGGTCAACTCATCCTGATGCATGCTCAATAATCCAGGTAGAAAGTTGGGTCAACTCCAACTTCTTTACAGAAAATCAGGTAAAAATCAGGAGGGAAAAAAAATGAATAAATGTGTTAGATTTTTTTGTGTTCCTATAAAAAAAAATCAAGCTTTTGAAATACTGTATATTGAAAAGGTAAATAATTTATGAATGCACTACATTTTCACATTTTTCTGGAAATGCCATTCGCTCTCTGATTAAATTAATATTTTTAATAATAATAATAATAATGAATTCAATTTATAACGCACTTTTCATTAATGAAAATCTCAAAGTGCTACAAGGAGCAACAGAATTAAATGACAATAAAACAGACAATAAAACAAATAATAAAACATTTAAAATCAATAACAATATCAGCTAAGATCAAAAGTAGAATCATGAGGAGGTAGAGTATGCTCGGTCGAAAAGAAAGGTCTTCAAGTCGCTCTTAAAGTCAACCACAGACTGTGGGGCTCTTAGACAGTCAGGAAGAGAGTTCCACAGGCGGGGGGCAGCCACACTGAAAGCCCGGTCTCCCATGGTCCTTAATTTGGTTCTCGGAATGTGAAGGAGATTGCTGTTCTGTGACCGCAGCGAACGGGTGGATGAGTATGGAATGAGAATATCCTTCAGATAGCTCATCATATAGCTTCAGTCTTTTTATTAATTGTTTCAGTTCAATTCAATTTATTTATATTGTACCAAATCAAATCAGAACTCATCTCACAGCACTGCACAGAAACATTCACGTACACATAAAATCAGTTAATAACGTTATTTATCTAAAGAGCCAAGACTGCTTTGAGTTTTCACTTCATCACTGAACTCTCATCCTAAGCAAGCGCAGAGGCAACAGTGGAAAGGAAAAACTCCCTTATGATGAAGAAACCTCCAGCAGAACCAGGCTCAGGACAAGTGGCCATCTGCTTGGACTGGTTCAGTTTGAGAAGACAAGAAGGAGAAAACAAACACACAATGACAGGTCCAGGATGGAGGCCATCGAGTTTTCTCTAGGAGGAAAGACAAAAAGACAGAAATCACGTAAAAAAAACGAATAACAAGTATAAACTAGTCATTTGTAACTATTCATTTGATGAAATTAGATTTTTTTTTCCTCCAGTAGTCTAAGGTTATAGCAACATAGGCTAAGGAATAGGTCAGGAGACCAAGCCAACTAACTATAGGAGTCATCAAAAAGGAAAGTCTTAAGCCCAGTCTTAAAACTGGACAATGTGTCAGCCTCATGGACAGAAACTGAAAATTGGTTCCACAAGAGAGGAGCCTGATAACTGAAAGATCTTCAGCTCATTCTGCTTTTGGAAACTCTAGAAACCACAAGTAAACCTGTGGTTTGAGAGAAAGTGCTCTTTTAGGAAAATATGGAACAATAAGATTTTGAATATAAGATGGAGCTAGGTTGTTGGGGGCTTTGTAGGTTATAATTAAGATTTTGAATTCAATTCAGTATTTGACAGGGAGCTAATGGAGAGAAAATTAAACTAAAGCGATATGATCTCTCCCAGTAACGCCAGTTAAGACTCTGGCAGCAACAGTTTGGCTTAACTGTAGACTTTTTAAAGACGTATTTGGACACCCAGATAATAAACCATTGCAGTAGTCCAGTCTAGATGTGACAAATGCATGAACCAATTTTTCTGCATCATTTGTAGATATTTTTTAAAATTGTATTCATTTACCCTTTATTTATACAGGTAGTCTCATTGAGTCACGATAACTCATTTTCAAGAGAGACCTGTTAATTGGGAGCAGACGATGGGGGTTAAGGGCCTTGCTCAAGAGCCCAGCGTGGGGCAAATGAGATAGATGCAGCTGTGGGTTTTTCAACTTTTCCACCCACATTTTGATGTTGACGGTACCTGGAGTTAAACCTGCAACTTTCCTATCACAGACCCATTTTCTCTAACCTCTGCGCCACCACTCCCCATATGATGATAATATGTTTCTAATCTTAGTGATATTACGCAGGTGGAAGGCGGAGGTTCTAGTAACATTTTTAATGTGGGAGATAAAAGACACGTCCTGATCAAAAATTGATTTTTAACATTGGAACTGGAGGCCAGATTAATGGCACCCAGAGATCTACTCGTCACAGGGAAGAAAATAAAGAACTGCAACTGAAATAATAATAATTATTATTATTCTGGACTTTAAACAGCAGTGCTACTTTCAGGTAACATTTCTCGGATAAATGCAGCCTTCAACTTCAAAATAAAGCTCTCACTAAAGAGCAACGTAATGACAGCTCCTCTCAGCCAAGATCATGTAAATATTCTTTTAGTGGTGAAGAATCTAAAGGCAAAAACACGACTCATAATACATTTGTACATACAGTGTGCGATGGCGGTGATTAGACCAAATAACAGCGTTTGAATGCAGCCCGAGGCACTCGGCGGTGAGACGGTGCAGTGAGAGCCATTGACAGGGATTATGCGGGGTTAGTTATCTCTCAAATGTTGGCAGGTCTTTGAAAGGTAGATAACAGCAAAGCTGCCATCACAAAAAAAACCTTGTGGCAAGCGATGACTTGTCAAACTCCAGGTAACATGAGCAAACTGGATAAGAGAGGTGACAGCTGAAACCTTTAACAGGAAACACGCGGGGGCAAAATGAGGATAAGCTCTTAAATTTTCTGCAATAATGTATTAAAAAAACATGTTTCCCCATAGAGTGTCCTGAAAGACAAGATGTGATAGAATCTTTTTTGAATATCACTGATTACCTATTGTAACCTTCCTTTTTTTCCATATCTGATTGTGGCGGCGCGGATTAATTTCTGCTGCGGCTGCGTGCACACGTCCCCCTTCTCAAGGACGGTGTGTGCGTCAATTGCAATGTTTTTGTGCTCCGGTGCAATGACGATGCCAATAAAGATATATTCTATTCTATTCTATTCTATTCTATTCTATTCTATATGGTGTCATTTATTACCCATTACCACTCATCCATGTTTGTTCATGAGCTTCACACTCCCACTTGCCATACACAACTCTTTTCTAATTTGGACTGTTTCAGATCTAAATCGCACCACGCTGCAGACACGCGGGTTTCACAACAGATAACAAAGTTGCTAAAAATGCTATATAATTTATCTTAGTAAAAAAAAAAAAAAACTTGTTCTTTCCCACAAAAAAAAAAATACCCAGAAAATGCATTGTTGTTCTGAATAAAACATGTATCATCAAGCACTCATTCCCTTTTCCCATTTTCTATGCAGTCACGTCTTGGCTCTTGACTTTGTTCCAGTAAGAAAGAACACTTATGGTTTGTGAAGCCTGTCATCCTCCTCTCTTTTCTCTCACCACCCCTTCGCAACAGAGCCATAACAAGTATATATATCATTTATTAAATCTGACATCGCACTTGGGTAAATGTTGGACCCTAATGTGTGATGCGTTGTCTGAGACAGCCGGCCAGCCACTTCAGCACGCTATGCTCCATTAGGCCTTCACTCTGGCTCACGCAGAACATGGAGTGGCTAATAAAAAAACATCAGCGATACTGAGAAATGTACTAAGGCAACCACTTCTACCAGCGCGCTATCTGTTTCTCCTGCTGCCGGGTGAGGAGGGAGGCTTGTTGGAGTGACACTGCTTTCCTGTAAGGTTTTCTTGAGCTCTATAACAAAGTTGTTTACATCTCAGGCCTATTTTAATGTGAGGCAAACAAGCGCCAGCAAAGGGGGCTGGCCAAGTCAATCAGCTAATGGAATGGGAGCTTTTATCTCCCTCCTGCACCCCTCATCCCCCAACCCCTGCCTTCCACCACCTCAGTTTTCCCGCAACAACACATTCACCCTGTAGCAAATGCTATAATGGTTTAGCCGTTTGTGGGTACTGTACATGTATAGCCCACTGGCAGGTCCTGGACTTTATATTTTGGTTGCAACCTTTCATGCCATCTTAGTAAACTGAATACAAGAAAGGTGGAAAGCAGAGCAAATGAATAAAATAAGGAAAAAAAGACAAGAAGCAGATAATAGCACATAAGGGAACCTTAAGTGAATCAAGACTTTGTGCAAGAGACGCATCTTTGTTTTTCTTCTTGCATGGGGGAAAAACTTATTAAGCATGGCAGTGTGAAGGCTTTTGTAGTTATGTCTCTAGTTAGACATTTTACATTTAGGAATGCAGCATAACTCTAACCCACTAAGTACAGTATTATGTTATGGTTTGAAATTAACACCATTGGCACACTTGTACTGTTATAAATGTAATCCATGGTTTGAGCTCCTGCAATCCCCCACTGACTCGACGGCATAAGAATATGAATCCACGTCTCTCCGTCTGATCCGTGCATTAGCCTAAGAAATGTCACGCTGAGCCTAAGTTGTGAAGTAATGTAATGATCTTATTATTGTGAATATATTAGCACACAAATCTTCTTTATCCAGCTCCCTCACCGATGCACACGCACACCTACACACCTCACAAATATGCATATCAATAGCACTGCCAAATGAATAGGGCATGAGATTCCAGAAGCAGGAGCTGGATGTTAAATCTTAAGTGGTTGAAGAATGTGTATATCATGTGTTTGTTTATATTTTAAAATGTCAGTAGGGTGAATTATATGCCAAAGGTGTTGCAGTTAAAGCCTGCAGTTCAGAGAGTGCACCTCAGTGCCACACTGTTTCACCAGATCCACTTTACCCTGTGGTCCTATAAACCACATCCCATATTACATGCCACACTGATTCAGAGTTTTAAATAGCCCCGCTATAGCAAGGAGAAAGAGATTCATTGGCTTTTTGAAAAAGTCAGCTCGGTGGCAATGGGGAATGGGGAAGACATGCATATGCTGGTTTCAGTTTGCTGGTGGCTTGTGGGTCTCCCTTTGATACTTATTATCCCAGCTGTGTGTAATGGTGCCCCAGTGTGCGTTGGCATTTTCCACCAAGTTTGAAAAAGAGCTCTTTCCTGTTCCCATTGGGGACATGTAGAGGCTCTCTGATTCTCTGTCTCCCGGGGCTGACAGTGCTTCAGCAGCTTCAGGAAGGCACTTAGAACCGAGGCTGTGTCGCTGTGGTTGGCTGCCTTTTAATGACTCCGCTGGTTTAGACATGCAAATAGAAGTGAAGTGAAGAAAAGGCCTGAAGGGACACTGTGGCATATGAATAAAATTCAATGTACTGAATTTGGTGCTGTAACGTAAGACTAAGTTAAATGGAAGGATACATGACCGCAGAAAGTGAATTACATCATCATGAACACTATAGTTTAATGAGTATTCCATCAACCTTTTGAAACATTCATCACTTTTAGCTGTTGCACTTTTTTAAGCTGTAAAGTTAATTAGCATCAGCTCTTGAACATGAAGTACAACTAACTCAACTGATCAGATGTAGCATCTGACAGTCTCTAACAAGTCATTAAGAATTAACAAGAAGACATATTTTCATTTTTAAGCTGTGATGAGGTATCAATCTTACCTGGTTTTCACATCTTATGCTTGATTCATATTGTAGTTTTGGACATTTAAATAAGAACAACTATAACTATACTTCACATCGCAGAACTCCTGCTAAAGCAATCATAAGCTAAGACACATAGCTGTTCAAGATAGCCAAAAGTTTACTAAGTACGTGAACTGACTCTTTGAAATCTGTTCTCCTTTTATGGTATTTGGCATCCAGCTTTATGTTGCTGCTTCCTGAAATCTGTTAGTATTTTGAGTGTTTTTTAATTGTGCTCAAAAGTCATAATGTCTAAGTCCCAAGTAAAACTGAAAGTTATGCACCATAACTCATGTTCCCTGAAGGAAGGGAACAAGGTGCAACATACTTGCTATGGGAATTGCGCCCCCATGCGATTACCTGAAGGAATACAATCACGCCTTTACGGCTAGGGCGTCAACGTCGCGCCAGAGGCCCCGCCCTCTGGGTATTTAAGCGACTGACGCCCATCCATCTTTCTCCAAAATTGCACTTCACCGAGCTTTCAGCATTGAAAAGGGCCAGATATGTTGCACCTCGTTCCCTTCCTTCAGGGAACATGAGTTATGGTGCATAACTTTCAGTTCCCTTATCAGTCAGTCTCTCGGTGCAACATACTTGCTATGGGAACGTAATTCATTCACGCCCTTGAAATGCTCAGTAAAATGCATGCTAGTGTGAACGTCTGCCCTTGACCAGCAGGCATCTCAAGGCTACTTTCTACTGTGTGTTAGAAAGAACAGCCTGAGTGACGTCACACGCAGTAACATCCAAACTGTAATGCTTTGCAAAAGTGTTTAATGAGCTCCAGTTCGCAGCAGCGCAGATGTCTGCAACTGGTACACCCTTGAACAATGACCAGGAGGTGGCCAAGCCCCGAGTGGAGTGAGCGTGCACTCCAGAGGGCACCTGTTGACCTTTGCTACTGTACGCCCTTTTAATGGCCTCAGTCACCCAATGTGAAAGGCATTGTTTTGATAGGGCCTTTCCGGTAGCAGGTGCTGCAAAGCACACAAACAGTTGATTTGTTTTTCTCCATTCGGCTGTTCTCTGCATGTAAGTGCGTAAAGCTCTCACGGGGCAGAGAGCCTTCAGCCTTTCCTGTTCCTGAGTGAGGACAGGAGCAGGTGGGAAGGAGGAGAGATCAAAGTCTAGACTCCTGTGGTTCAAAGTCAAGACCTTGGGGATGTATGCGGGATTAGGCCTTAGGGTGACCTTTGACCCGTCAGGGGCGAATCTGGTACACATTGGATGTACAGACAATGCATGGAGGTCACCCACGCGTTTCGCCGAGCAAAGTGCCAAGATTAGAGCGGTTTTATAAGATAACAAGTCTATCTTAACCTCACTCAGTGGCTCGAATGGAGGATCACAGAGAGCCCCCAAGACCAGACTAAGATCCCAACCAGGGGTCAGGATCCTGTTGGGTGGTTTTGTCCTAAGCACACCCTTCATAAATCTTATTATGATTGGGTGAGCGCCAGGAGTCCTGTGTCCCCAGCCTTCGTGACAGGCTGAAATAGCTGATAGGAAAACTTTAATCGTTGAGATTACCTTTTTACATTAAATCCTGAAGGAAAATCAGGAGCTGAGTCAGGTCGCATGAGTAAGAAATAATATTTCTTTCTGAGCACCAGGCCTAAAAAATATGCCACTTCCGTGCGTAGAGGGACTGTGTTGATACAGCATGAGCATTTTGTATGGTTTTTACCACATTTTCCGGCAGGCCTGATGCCATCAGCTTATTCTTTTCTGTCAACAAGCTGAACTTTTTAAAGGAGACCACAGATAGGTTTTTAAAATTTTTATGGTATGTCTTTGGGGTTACCAGACAGTGTTCATTCAATTTAATACACAAAATAATTATTAGATAATCAATTATACCCTTTTTAATTCTGCCATTTTTAACTTTAATTTTGAACGACCGGTTTATGATAATGAGATCTCGTGGCCACGCCCTTCAAAGATCTGCTTACATTAACTCCGCCCTCCAAAGGCAGACGAGGATGTCTGAACTCACGCTGAACTGAACTGGACTGAGACGTATTGTGGGACAGTGGGACAGATCAGACGTATACAAGTTGTACACGTCTGATCTGATACTGAAGTGGGTGGAGCCGCACCAGGGGTTGCTAGTTGAGGGCTGGACTCAGGGTTGAGGTGGGTTGTGGCTGCGGTTTGTGATGTCACAAACCGTAGGAAGTGCAAAACGAAGTGTTTCTATCAAAGATAAATAAATCCACTTAGAGTAAATAAACTACTGGGTGCATTTTTTTTGGCCTTAGGACTGTTTTTTTATGAAGTAAATACCCAAAGTTGAGTAAAAAAAACATTAAAACGTGAATTTTTAATATGTGGTCCCCTTTAAATAGTTCTCAGCCTAGGCGGCGAGACTACTTCTTCTGGTGGCATAGTTTGACCTTGAAGAAGAGCAGTTGGTGCATCCAGTTCCCCTCCAGGAGCCCTGGAAGCCGTGACCCCTTGGAGGTCGACCAAGTTTGGGAGAAGGCCTTTTTGTTGATGTGCCACCCGGCTGCTCTCATCGAGAGTGATCGAGGGCAGATGCAACCTATTGTCTTTTTCAGACAGAAAAGGAGCAGAAAGTCTGCTTTCTCTCTCCTTGTTTTGGGTCATGGGACTGAAAAGCTGCAAATTTTGTAAACGAGCAGATCTTCTGACCCCCACGTGTTTCCTGGATGGGTCCAGTTTACTGGTCCTTGGCCTTAACAGAGCATTGGAGCCAGACAAACCTGCCAGGGTCTGCGTTTCACCCGTTGGGGGGGAACTGTTTAAAAGCATAGCTGGACCAGCACAACGAGAGAGGTCACGTGCTGCAGGATCACTGCTTGAACATTGCGTGTCACTTATTAAAAATAAAGGGACAGCTGCAACGTGAGAACGTGGAGATGGTTCTTTATGTTTGGTAGACCTTAGATTGTTTGGTGATAAGGAGCCCAGTTCCCTCTGAGAGACAGGAAGAGGAATCTAATTGAGCTGTTTACGCACACACCAGCCTGAACACTATTGCTTTTGTGAACGTGTGAAGCTAGTGGTCACCTGCCGGCGTCTGACGTGGCCCCCCTGTCGTTAGATTCTGTCGGCGCGTCTCTCTGAGGCGCGGACATGTCACGTGTTAGCTTGGTTAGTGTATTGGCAGCCCCGTCATTCACAATGGAGCGGGGACTGGAGCACGTGATCTCCCTCACCTGTCTCCATGAGGGATGGAGGACCTGCTTGCGGACGCCTCTGTGTTTGTTCTCTACAGACGGAGCAGAGGTACCCCGCTAGGGTTTATTGATTATGCTAATACCCCGTGAGCCGTGAAGGAGGGGGGGTGAAACGGTCCCCTCCCTTTATGACGGCTGGCAGGCCAGAGGGACCTGAAGTTACTTGTGTTTGTTGCTTCTTTTTTTTGGAGTCAATAAAACACAGAGGAACTGTTTTTTGAGCTTTATTCGTGCTTAAGTGTAACAACATGTTTGAATTTATGTCACTCACAGCAGGAAAAACATGATTTGTACATGCAACAGAGTTACCAGCCATTTGTACCGTGCTACAAATAAAGTCTGGATATGAACGGATCATTCCCCGTACCGCTTGGGAGGGTGACCGTGTAAAGTCAAGACGTGAACCCGGTTTATCAGGCACGTTTTTGTCTGTCATCCCGGTTCGCCGAGGAGGCCCTGCGTCTGACCGCCTGACGGGGGACGAACCTGTTTTTGCTCCATGCGTGCTCGGTACGAGGTTGGCCCGGCGGTGGTCTCTGCCGATGCTCATCCTCGTATGCCGGCCGCTTCTGCGGTGGAGCACGCGTTGCCGAGCGGTGTCGAGGCTACGCAGGTCTGCCTCCAGCAGACTCCCTTGGGGGGGCGAAGCTTCTCCTGGGAATGCCCACCCGGAGAGCTTCAGCCTGTTTGCGCCTTTGGTCCAGCTTGGTCTGAATTCGATCCAAAGCTTTTCCAAATAATCCCGTCGGCTCTATCGAGTGGTGGAGAAAAGGCACCTTTTGTCCCTCGGGGAGATCCGTTAAAGTCATCCACAGATGGCGTATCGCGATAACCACTTCCGCCATGCCTCTACCCTGAGCAACAGCGGCTGTTCCCATCATGCGGAGCACAAAGTCTGTTGCCCTGCGGGCTTCATCCAGCAAGTCGGCTGCAGCCTGCTTGTCCGTTGTTACCTGGAGCTGTTGTAGTTTATCAGCTAGGTAAGCCTGCATCAACGCGCCGCAAGTCCCTGAGCTCTGTAGCATTTCTCGAGAAGAGACGCTGAGGCTCGACAAGCTTTGCTGGGAAGAGTTGGTTTTGTTCCGGATGACTTGGGAACCAGGTGAGACACCAGCGTGTCCTCAATTTGAGGCACGTTGGCTATTCCCACCTCATCCATCCCATCCACGTCGAGGAACTGTGAGAGTGGTAAGAGCATGGGAGCTTGGGGCTGAGCCCAGGTGCGAGTTAGTTCTGTGAGGAAGTCCGGGAACACGGGCATCCTTTGCCTTCGTGGCGGCCTGCTGTTTTGAATAAAAATAGTTTCCTGCCAGCCTCGTGACCTGTTGGCGAGGTGGAGGCTCTGGCCATGGGATGTGCAGCGCGTCCGCTGCTTTGTGGCACAGGTCGAACAGAGCAGGGATGGAAAAGTCCGTTTCTGGGAGCACCGGTACCGGGGTCTGGGAGAGGTCTTCTCCCTGTTCCTCCAGTTTGACGTCTGCGTCCTCCACAGAAAATTCGCCTGAGGCTTGAAATCGAGATCTTGTCCTCGTTCATCATGCCTCGAGTGTCGAATTCGACTGTTAGGTCCACCATAGGGGCTAGCACGTCAGGGCTGTCACCCCATTCGACTCGTGTGCTGTCGTGTAGAGCCATGTTCTTGAGCTCCGACGTGGGAGTGAGGGGCTCAGTGGTGTCCGCATCCGCTGGCACTGCTGGGGCCCCCATGGCCTTGGCGACGAGGTCAACCCGGTGCCGCAGCACCACATCCAGCATCTGGCTGCAGTGTGGGCAAAAGTCGGGCGTATCCAGCACTGTTTTTGCGTGTAGCATTCCCAGGCAGACTGGACAGGCCTCGTGGGTGTCCGTCGCCGCGAGGGAGAAACCGCATCCGCTAGGACAGGCGCGCAAGGTTGGGCTCGCCGTCCTGCTGGTTTTCCTTGGAAGTCTTGTCTTTCGCTTTCCTTTCTCTGGAGGCATGTCCGAGATAAGGCGAGCGAGTCCTTCCAGAATCCTTTTTCTTTTAATTTGTTTAGACGTCTCCTCCGTCGTGTCGCTTTCGCTGGCTAGCCCGCTACGAAATTAGCAGGGGTAGCAGTGTGACGCAGTTAGCGCCGTCGAGCGAAGCAGTCTGTGGAGAGAGGAGAAAAAAATACTTTGGGGTTAGAGAAAATGTGCCGGACTAGCTTTCGCTAGTCCAGCAGTACGCAGGAATAATTCTCTGTGCGCTCTGTGTAGGGAGCAAGCTCACCTCTGGTTGAGCGATGAAGCAACAGAGAAGTCCCGCGAAGAGAGGTAGTTCAGGTTTAAGCGAGGTGAAGGGCAAATAAGAGAAAGATGGATGGGCGTCAGTCGCTTAAATACCCAGAGGGCGGGGCCTCTGGCGCGACGTTGACGCCCTAGCCGTAAAGGCGTGATTGTATTCCTTCAGGTAATCGCGCGGGGGCGCAATTCCCATAGCAAGTATGTTGCACCGAGAGACCGACTGATAAGGGAACATAAATACATGTAAAATCTACCAGAATCAGTCCCAATTTGGGGTTTTCAACTTGGAACATCAATATTTTCTCACCAATTGACATCCAAATCAAATAGCGTTAGGCTTACAGTAAATTGTGGTAATAGCTTCAGTGGTAAACTATTTATTTACATCTGTCAATTGATATTTCATTAAATCAGTCACTCAGTACTGTACAGCCTCAGTTAGCAAACATACCTCTATTGTTTAAATATAATGTATATAAAATGAAGTGAAATACATTCAAATCATCTTGGAATGCTGATAACTGGTTCACTGGATACATTTAACAATTTCACAAGTTTTCTGACTTTTCAAGATAATTTTAAAGCAGCATATGTATCCAAAGTTTGCTAACTTTAGTTATTACAATAACCCAGATAAAATAAAATAAAAAATCCAACAAAGTTACCAGTCAGGTCCTCTGGATGGTTTATTTCTTTTTATTTAATTTTATTTTTTAAACGTTTAATCCAGGGGTGTCAAACCCACTCACAAAATGGGGCCAAAATTAAAACCTTTTTCAAGCTAAGGGCCAGTTTCAGAATCTACATTAACTCAAGTTAGATACTCAACATCTTTTCTTGGTTGCAGGTTCCTCAACAAAGTTTTGACTGGTCTCATTTGACGTTCTCTGTTGCAATTTTGACATTATGATCAAAGATTACTGAAAAAATAAACAAAGTAATGAAATATTTTACATATAAAATAAAATTTTGGGGCCAGATGAGATGTCAGCGAGGGCCACATTTGGCCAAGGGGCCTTGAGTTTGACACATATGGATTAATCCTTCATCCAAAGGACTTCATCAGTCCGAGGAACCACAACAGTTGTGGCTGAAGTCAAAGTAAAAAAACAAAAAACAAAACAACAAAAAGGATGAAGTCCATTGGCTGAAGGACAAATGTTTCCAAAGGGAGGAAAAAAATAAATTAAAATAAAAAAAGTCAAGAGGACCTGACTTAACTTTGTTGGATTTTTTCTACCTGGACTATTGAGCATGGACTTTGATGTTTTGAACTGCTTTGGCCATAGCTGCCTCAGAGGAGCTAACGGAGAGGTCAGACTCCAGAAGTTGTTTGATCACAGCAAACTGGTTGACCCACTATGTGAAGGTGCTGCTTATGGGACTGAGTTTGTTGTGCCTCCTCGGACTGAGAAAGTACTTTGGATGAAGGATGAAACGTTTCTACAACAACAATAACAACAAAAATAAACTGTCTAGAGGGCCTGGCTTAACTTTATTGGATATTGCAAATATAGTTAGCTAGTGTTGTGTTATGCTGAGTGCTATGACCTGACAATTTCAATTTATATTAAACAAAGTTTATTACAGAAAATGTAAAAGTAAAACTTGAGTCTCATTAAAAACCTCACTAATATTTGTAATTGTGCTGATAACCAAGATGCTACATCTAGATCAAACTACTCTATGACATACTAAGCAGATTTTGTTTTAAAGCCTAACAAAAACAACAACAAAAAAATAAATACAATACTGAAAATAAAATTTGATAGTAATATCCTTATTTATGCTCAATACTAGTTTAATAGTAATGTTTAATACAGTTCACATATTTTAGTATTGGCTCTAAATGAGCTGTGATATTTAGAAAGTCCCATACTTTTGAAGGCTCTTTTGTTTTTGCTACAACCAAATAAATTTGTAACCTCCTAAGTTATGGGTCAGGTGAGGGTCAAGAA
>JBBPBX010006169.1:55664-69424 GCA_038048925.1 Garcialebias charrua
AAAGTATCAAAAAACTAGCAAAACATTATAAGGTTATAAGGTAGACGTGTAAAATCAAAGACAAGAACAAATCTGCAATGAAGTACTTGTACTTAGTTACATCCCACTACTGAATAGGAGACATAATATATTTGATGGTACAATCTACCGAATACTGTATTTGATGGCTCATACAGTTCTATCTCCATTTCCATCTTCTACTGTTCAGTGGCAAAGGCAACAGGTCCAGGAGAGAAACCCAGACATCCCTCTATCCAGACACTCAAACCCAGAGGCAATTGACTGGTCAGAGAAGAGACGTAATCCCTCTTAACAAGTTCTGGGTCTGCCTGGGGCCTCTTACCAGTGGGACGTGCCAGGAAAACTTCCAAAGCAAGGTGTAGAGGGCCCATCCTAATCACATGCCGAACCACCTCAACTGACTCCTTTCACTGTGAGGGAGACACGACTCTACTCCAACCTCCTCCTGGATGATGGATGTCCTCACTTCATCTCCAAGGCTGAGCCTGCCTACCCTAAGAAGGAAGCTTGTTTAAATGGTAATGGTAAATGGAGCTTATTTATATAGCGCTTTCCAGCCCCCTGTGAGGAGCCCCAAAGCGCTTTACAATACCAGCCATCCACCCATTCATTCATTCACACATTCATACACCGGTAGTGGTAGCCTGCCTTGCAAGGCGCCATCCAGACCTACCGGGAGCAACTCGGGGTTAAGTGTCTTGCCCAGGGACACAACGACACATGGTGGGCGGATGCGGGATTCGAACCTCCAACCTTCCGATCGGGGGTCGACTGCCATTACCACTGTGCCACGGCCGCCCTGCATCTCTTTTTTGTTGGTCTTGAACTAAACCTCATGATCACAGGTGAGAGTTGGAAGACAGACCCGTAAACCAAGAGCTTTGCTTTTCGACTCAGCTCTCTCTTCAGCTTGATTGACCGAAGCAATGATATCATTACTGATGATATTGCCCCAATCTGTCTTCCCATTTCCCGCTCCATCCCTCATCACCTCCTGAGCAAGACTCCCAGATACTTAAACGCCTCCACCTGAGGCAAAGACTCACGGCAACCCAGAGAGGGGGTTCTATTTGTTTATGGTCAATACACCTAACTCAGATTTAAATATGAGAGAACAAATATATTTGAAACTTCCTGAACTAGCACCTCTCACACACACAAAAAAAAATAGTTTGTTAGTACTTGAGAAATTAAATTTTCCTTGCTGCACCCTTTCCTCACTAATGAATTGTATAACCTTTTTCTGTGTGAAAACACAACTGTAAGCCTGAAATCAGAGTTTAGCACCATAAGTATAAGTGCTGTGTGTTGTCATCATTATATGTTTCCATACAATGGCAAAAATAGTTGTCTGCATCTAACCCATCACACCTGAGATACACCCAGGTGGAGCAGTGGGCAGCTATGCAAGTGCCCGAGGAGCAATTAGGGAGTAGATGTCTTGCTCAGAGACACCATGACCTGTGGGAATGACTGGGATCGAACCTGACTTTCAAATTGTTGTTAGACAAGAAGTTTTTTTTTTTAAAACAAAGACATTTTTTAAGTACTAGAACGTATACTTATTATTCTGATTTTAAAGACTTATCTAAAAAAATCCATGTCTGAAAGGTCTCAAGGCTGATACAGATAATGCAAAAGTTCAGTCTTCTGTGAGTCATAAACTATAGTTGAAGGGTCACAAAAATGTATTGAGGTACAGGTGGTCCCTGACCTTTGACAGAGTTCCGTTCCTACGCTGCGTCGTAACTCGAAAATCATCGTAAGTCGGAAAATACAGTACGCCAAAACGGCACCTCATACGTAAAGTACTGTATTTTACCAAGCACTTAGCCTATCCTAACACAGTACCCTACATAATTATCAAAAAACACATACATTTGGAGCCATAATGAAGAAAAAAAAGAGTTAATAACCTACTGGGAGCTGGTGAAGCCTTCCTCCGCCTGTTAGCATGTTAGCTCGTTGCTCAGCTGTAGCCTCTCTGCCTCGTAAACCTCCGGTCCAAACAAAGGTCTCCTGTACTTTTCCACACGGTCCAGAGTTTTACAGTAAGGTCTGTTAGCATGTTAGCCCCTCCTAACCTCCTCTGCCCCGGTCTGCCTGTAAACAATGAGGTCTCCTATAATTTTCAGCTGTAATCCTCTGCCCGTGGCCGCTAAGGTACACTCTCCCCCTCCCTCCTGTAAATTTCCACCTCCGGTGAGTTTCGGTACCGTATTTTTTGGTGTAAAGGCGCATAAACCGTGTAACTCGAAACAATGCTTTTCAATGGGAGGGCGTTCGTAACCGTGAAATGTCGTATCGAGGCCGTCGTAAGTCGAGGACTACCTGTATATATCTGCTGTAATCTGCATCTGCATTGTCCTGGGAAATAATTTCTAATTAAAAGTTTTGTATTCATCTGGTTGTAGAGTTGTTCATAACAAAATAATGCAGAATCACTGTTGAGGTTTTATCAAGAACGGGGTCTCTGAATAAGTGTGCACGTTATAAATGACAGACAGGCTGTTAGATTATGTACAACTTTATTGTTGTAAACGAGTATTCAATATTCCACTATTGTGAGAGCAATGAAAAGAACACATCAGCTGTTCCTTATAGAAATGTTTAAAAAAATCAAAAGTACTAAAAGATAAAAAGGAAAAAAATAATCAAATAACATATAACTTTTTGCGTGTTTGCAAAATTTATGAATAAATAAAAACATGTAGTACCACCATGAAATCAAATATGTATTTATGCATCTCTTAATTTAAGTCATGGAGTTAAGACATTCACAGCAACCTGTAATGTACAGCTTGTACACATTTGAATGCTGCAACCCGTAACGTAAGTTTGAATAATTTGCTTTAAAATCTCAGCGCACTAATACCATCATCAAGAATAAGAGGACAAAATATATGTATTTGAAGCTCAAAGTTTCGTATATCACATTGGTAAAAACATTGACACATAAAACATACAAACAAAATGAAACATTTGCACAAATGTGAAATGCTGTTTTGATCAAGTTGGTTGTTTTGGCGCATCTACTTGTGTTTAAAACATATTTATGGTCGTGTTGAACATTTGGCTAATAATAATAATAATTATTATTAAAAATGTTCACAGCAGTGCTTCCAGGAAGCTTTATGAGCTTCTTAGGTTCAGTCTATATTTGTGAAGGAGAAGACAAGCATGTGAAAGTGACTTAGCTTGTTAGAGCAGCTGCCCTCGTGCATTTACATGCATAATACATCTCCGTCCCATCTTTCATTCCCTTGTCTAAATAGGAGGCTTGCCCTCGTGACACTCAGAGCAGCATGGGAACAGACTGAGCTGGCAGGCCTTGGCAGTGGACACCTTGGATCCATCTGATATATGCCTAAACTCTGCTCCTGTCAACTTCACTAAGCCTCCCAGGTAGGGGAGAAAATAAATCAAAAGGCTGATGCTTTAACACTGTAAGCCTATGATGAACAAGAACACTGCCCAGAACAAACTTACCACACATTTGTGCAACAAATAATAATCATCTATGTAAAAAAAAGAAAGAAAAAAAACTGATAATGATCTTTTTATCACAGGTATAGCCATTTTTCTGTCAGCTACAAATAATAATCATGACTATTACCACGATACAAGACAACATAAGACGAGACACAATTAAAATATAATACAAAGCTGACAGTAAAGTAAAAGATAGTGAACTAGTTGCCAGGATGTTCACTTATGAAATAAGTCAGCCTAAGCAAGGATCTATTAAGGAAAGCACTGTCCTTAATTAGATGAAGACATAAACTCTTTAGACGAGTCGATAAGAAGCAGGCGACTAATGCGATCTCCAGCAGATTGAAAAGCATTTAAGGCAAAGAACCGTTGACTGCACAAATGGGAGTGCAGCCACTGCTTCGTCCTATCAACAATGTAGCTGACAGAAGAAAAAAAATACTCAGGCAAAAAGAACAGATTATTGATGCATGTAAATGGTACTTCTATTCTAAGGTTTGTTTATATACCGGTACTCAGCAATCAGCCATAACAATAGGACCGCAGTCCAAGTACAGCAAGTAACAATGCAACAATGCAAACAAAAAACAATTCTAGATATGACATCTTAGCAATGTTGTTGATCAATTATATTCACCATATAGCTGCACCGTCGTTTTGCAGAACACCACCTCCCCCTAAAAACTAAAAGACAAAGACAAGCAAGACAGTTTGAAGTGTTCGTTCAGCATCCCCAGATACCAGTTTGATGGGTTCTAAAGCCATCTGTGAAAATCAAGTTGAATCTACAGAGACCCCAACCCCAACCCCATCTCACACTCCATGAGATCCAAAAGATGTATTACTAATGCATCGCTATCAGACACCCGGTGTTCTCCATCCCTGTTTTGACCTTTAGAAGTTGTCAGAGTTAAATGTATGTACTGTACGTATCTTTACTTTTGTCTGACTGACTGAGCTCTCATGGGGTAAACAGTCTTCATCATTTAAATTACAAACAGTTCAATCAGTCTGAGAATGAATTAATAAAACATTTAGAATCTTAGTTGGTCCAAAACAGATGTATGGTATGTTAAATTAACACAACCTGTCAGCAGGAGCAGAGCCCACAGCCACACACAAACAGCCCTGAGAAACTGCACTCAAATGTTAACATACTATCAAGAGGGAAATGATTACAGTATTCACTACCTGGTTTTAAAGACCAACATATGATTAACTTAATAAAATAACAACAATAAGCAGGACCATGTTTTTTTTTTTAAATTGATGCATTATTTTGTTAATCTTATACAACTGTTTGTTATTTGATGAAATAATATAATGGAGAACATGGCAACAATGATTCTTATACATCCACTCTGGGATGTAAAGGTACACTGCATGCATACAGAGGATAGAAAGAAAGAAAGAAAGAAAGAAAGAAAGAAAGAAAGAAAGAAAGAAAGAAAGAAAGAAACAAAGAAACAAACAAACAAACAAACAAACAAACAAACAAACAAACAAACAAACAAACAAACAAACAAACAAACAAACAAACAAACAAAAAACATAGCAATAATGTATCTTCAGATAGTATTAGACCACAATGTGATGCCAGAACAGCTTTGATGCAGGTGTTTGAAAATCTACACACAATGCATTTTTCACCAAAACCTATTTCCTTGTGTTGTGTTGACAGTAGCTACAGTATGTTTACATGCACAAAATTATTAGATCGGATTGAAATGTATTTGGATTAAATCATTTGAATGTATCGTTTACATGTGCTATGTTTACATGGGCAAAATTCTGTGAGCGGATTGAAATGTGTTCTGTTTGCATAATTAGATAGCACCGTTTACATGAGCACAATCTGTTCATGACAAACATTTACATGCAGCAGGCTTTTATTCTGATCAGAAGTTCTGACATGCACAGAGTGGTACACTCCCCTCAAAAAACAAAACAAAAATAAAAAACACAGAAGATGAAGTTAATTTCGTAAAAACCACAGAAGAAGAAGTTACTTCCGGGACGAAAGTAAACAGACGCGCCAAAAATGGACCAGCGCCAGATTGTAATGACGGCGATGGAGTTGTTACTGCACTTCCTGATTGAGCTACAGGCAAGCAATGCATGCTTTTAGTCTTTTTTCTTCGCAGTATGAGAGCGCTGGAAAAGGAAACACGTAGGGGAGGGGTGCGCAGCGCACATGCGCAGTCAGGACAGTTTCCATAGTCCGATAAAAGGAACAGATAAAGTATTTACATGCACACCGGTCGGGTTACGGATCGGCGTAAACCACCCGTTTCGTTCGGATCACAAATTAGGTCGGATCACGCCGAATACACAAAAAATAACCCGAACGGAGCGTTTACTTGACGCACTTTTGTTCCGATCGGCCGTTTGATCCGATTACTTCTGTCCATGTAAACATAGCAAATTGGTTCACGCTGAGTGTTTACATGGAGCAGACTTTTATTCAGAATAGAAATAATGACATGCGCAAAGTGGTAAACTTTCACCACATAAGAAGTTCTACTTCTGTGATAAACTTTAACAAACCTGAGCACCCAAAATGGACCCGCACCAGGTTTTAAAGACAGTGGAGACGTTACTGCACTCCCTGACTGAGCTACAGGTAATACAGATCATTTTGAGCTCTTTCAAAGTGTCTAGTAGAAATGTTGTGTCACTCACTGACCAGTTTAGCTTCCCCAACATAGCATCTAGCCAGGTGGAAATACATGAGCTAGACATAAGTCGCACATGAGGTCACTTTTCCATAATCAGAATAAAATTATTAGATTAAGTGTTTACATATACACCGTTGGGATTATGAATCGGCATAAACCACCCCTCTTATTTGATTTGCAAATTCATTCAGATCGAGCTGAATCAGCTCAGAATAATCCGAATGGGGCATTTACATGACACATTTTTATTCCGAATGGCTGTTTAATCTGATTACTTATGTCCATGTAAACATAGCTAGTGTTGGTAAGGAGTGACGTCTTACAGGTTAGTCATATACATATGTGTTTGAAGAGGTCATAAAAGATACTGATCAAAGTGTTCAGAGATTCCTCGTATCATATAGATGGGTCATTCTTCAGGTCTGAAGTGTTTTGTCTCAGAGTACTTTTGTTGTTTATTCTAACAACTCCTGTGAATTCAAACCAGTCCAGAAAAAAAAGACATCACTTCAAACAAAGCAGAACAAAGCCACTGAATCTTGTTATCACAGGAACAAAGAGTTAAAGCTCAAGAAAACTGGTGGATCAGTAAAAACAATGATCACAATTCTGTGCAAACCACACACAGCAATGTGAAACATTACTATATTTAGCAGGTTAAGTTAAAGTGAAAATCGTACATGCTGCAAGTGCAGAGAGAAAACAATTTGAAATCTAATGTTTGTGGGATTCATGCAAATACACCATTGGTCATTGTGCTATAAAGATTTGAAGAATACAGTAGCAAAGTGACTACAAACCAGCAAGCAGTACAATAAAATAAAACAATTTACCCCCCAAAATTAGCTTGGCTAAAGCACATCCTTGGTAAACAGATTTGCCACTGAAAGAAATAATTTGTAAGAACTGCTTACTGAAATTGCTTAGACATGATGAGTTGGAAATTGTTGCAGTGGAGTTTAATGACAAAGCCAGGAGAGAAAAGAGATCAGACTCAGCACGACAAATGATTTGTTTACCCATTTACAGGAAGCTGTACTCAGTACTGTATCCCATCTTTATCTGGGAAATTTGTAGTCTCTCGTGTTGGCTTGGTGACAGTGACCCTACAGATGTTCAGTTATAATCTAATCGCAAAAGTTCCCACAACAACACAAAACTAAAGAGAGTACACAACACTGCATTAAATCATAAACGTTCATTTTATAGCAGAGAACTGTTCTCAATGTAAACGTGTTTGCATCGTCATAATCTGTTTCACAAGAGTCCTAGAAGTTTGATTTTTATCTCCTGCTGCCAAAAAGCTAAGGCAAATTATGTTTTGTTAGTGTGTGTTGTTTCTGTTATCAAAATATTTCATGAATGATTAGAGATGAATTAATCTTACAGAATGCTGTTGGATGTACACCTACAACTGATTAACTACAAGATTCATCATGATTGAAAGTGTCCATCACATACAGTATACTGTAACTGATCCTCAAAAACTAAAATAAATAAATAAATAAACAAATAAATATTGAGCTAAAACTTGTGCTAGGATAGTAGTTCATTTTATGAGTGCTTACAAACTGCTTAAAAGTTTTTATTTATTTTTATTTGATTTATTTTACCTTAAACTGTTGGGAGTCATCTTTGTCTACTAACAAACTATCAAAAAAAAAACAGTTAAAAGATTTGAATTAGTCTGCCAGAAAACATTCATAGCATGCTCCCATACAACTGAATAACTTTAGGAACCAAACTACAGTACACCAAAACAAAACAAAGCAAAACAAACAACAACAACAAAAATAAACAAACAACAATTAAATAAACAGAAATAAACAAAACTACTGTATATGCTCCTCGGATGAGAAGCAAAACATCTGCAACTACAAAGTATCAGTTTTGATTTTTAACTTTCTTCTTCTTCTTCTTTTTTTTTTTTTGGCCATTTCCTACAAAACTGATAAAGAAAAAAAAAAGTCAAGATTGTCACTAAAGCCAACTGATTTTAGAAAATACTAAAATTACTTTAATTTTGTCAGTTTAACTGTATTGTGCACTATTTTGCTGTGGTTGTTGCTGAGATTCATTCACAAAACATACTCCAAGTACTTATTGTTGTTTGTGTATTTTACTTAAAACCTTTGTCATAACTGCTGGAACCATTCTTGTTTTCTGTTAGCAAAATCTCTCATGAGCCATTGGATGGGATTAATGAAACTTGGAGAAAGTGAAAATATTTGTGTCATCAGTTCATAACCTGGAATATGAAAAACAACAGTTTTATTCTGTTTTGTCTAATTCTGAGCAAATTAAATTTGGATATTGAGTAAAATAAATCACTTTCCATGGGTGATAGTTTGTTTCTATAAAAACTGAATTGTTCTGACAAAAGAGTGGCAGCGAAAATAGTCAAGTCAGATTTATTTACATAGCACATTTAAAATAGAAACTGTTACCAAAGTGTTTAACAAAAAGATCACAGTGTCAAATAAAATGTAACAAGATATAATTGCAGCATATGGAACAAAAATATAAAAACACAAAACATAATTAGAAACAATGAAATAGTAAATCTGATCACCCTGTGTCAAATGTCAAAGAATAATAACAAAAAATAAATAAACTCAGTCAGAAAGAATGAAATACTAAATCAGATCAGATCAGATTACTGTGTGTTTAATAAGAATAAAACAAAAAGCATAAACATAATTAGAATCAAAGAAAATTAAATCTAAATCCATCACCCAATGTTAAATGTCAGTGAGTACATATGTGTTTTCAGGAGGGTTTTAAAAGAGAGACTGAAGCGGCCTGTTTAATGTTGAGGGACAGTGTGTTCCAGAGTTTAGGACCCACAGCAGAAAAGGCTCAATCTCCTCTGAGCTTCAACCTGGTTTTTGGTACCACCAAAAGCAACTGGTCTGATGATCTCAAAGCCAGAGAAGGAGCATAAGGATGAAGAAGGTCAGAGAGGTGTGAGGGTGCAAGGCCGTTAACACGCTTGAATGTCAGCAGGAAGATTTTAAAACCAGTTCTTCTGACACAGGGAGCCAGTGAAGGGAGGACAGAACTGGTGAAATATGCTCAAACCTGCGAGTTCCTGTTAAGAGCTGAGCTGCAGAATTTTGGACAAGTCGGAGATGTGAGAGGGAAGCCTGACTGACCCCAGCATAAAGCGCGTTACAGTAGTCCAGCTGGGTTGTAACGAATGCATGGACTAATTTTTCAAGGGCGGATCTGGACAGCACAGACTTCAGCTTAGCTATCTGCTTTAGCTGAAATAAGCTTTTTTGAAGAACAGATTTGATCTGTTTATTAAACTTAAAGTCTGAGTCTAAAACTATCCCAAGATTGGTAACAGACTGCTTTAGATGTGGCTGCAGGGAGTGCAGGTTTACAGGATCAGTGACAGCAGCAGAGCTAGGGTTAAACACAATGACCTCAGTTTTCTGACCATTAAAACTTAAAAAGTCCTTAGCCATCCAAGTCTTGATGTCATCAAGACATTTTAGCAAAGGATGAATGGAGTAGGAACTGTCAGGTTTCAAGGACAGATAAATCTGAGAATCATCAGCATAACAATGAAACAAAATACAGGTACCATGTTTCCTCAGGATAAACCCCAAAGGGCGCAGATAAAATGAGAACAGAAGGGGTTCAAGAATGGAGCCTTGCGGGACCCCGGAGAAAAGAGTGACAAAAGCAGATAAATGATTACCAAAACTGACACAAAAACTCCTGTCACTCAGATATGAACGGAACAAAAATACACTGACATCTTTTTTCTTTTTAGCTCTACAACAGATAAAGCTACAAAACCGTACATTAGTTATATTTGATGTATTAAAACACACATTTTGCTTTGGTAAAATGGCTGTTTTGTTTTTAAAAAAAACTTTATAAAATGTAGAGAAAAGAATGAGAGAAGCGATTAAAGATTCTATCCATCCTGTGTGCAGCACAAGGCGATCTTTTGAATTATAACCGTGTTTTCATCTATTTTCAATACGAATTTTGAGTGAATTTTTGAAAATTCGCAAAAATGTAAAATAAAAATTAATGCGAAGCAGAAGTGTTTCCATCAACTGGCTTGAAGCGCATCTACCAGGCCACGCAAAGCGGCATTACGTCAGACGTCAGCGTCATTACGTCAGACGTCAGCGTTACGCATGTCTACAGTAAACAGGAAGTAGCGGTTGAAAACAGGACCCGACCACACATCTCGGCAAAATGGAGAGAATATTTCAGGTATGTGTTGCTATCGGGCAAGTTGTATTTATTCTGTCATGCCAACTAGTTTTAGCGATGTTACATGTTGTCCGTCACGTGACGTGAATGTTCGCTACGGCAGAACTGAGTCTGCAAATCTGTTTCCATCTGTCGTTTTGCGCATCAGCTCTGTTTCGAAGAACCCAAAAACCACCTCAAGCGAGCGTATCAACTTTTTGGCGAATTAGAGGAAGTAAATTCGCATCTTGCCTTTTCCATTCAGCTTTTCTGATGCGATACTTCAAAATGTGCATCTAGAAACCTTGATGGAAACACGGCTTATGATGATTCCTTTACATTGCATAAGGATGTTTCCAACAACTGCCCTTGTTATATATAAACTTGTTCAAACAGGATCCTTTCTTATATCCATTATTTCCTTTTTGCTTTATTGGTCCATCCATCCATCTTCTTCCGCTTATCCGGGGTCGGGTCGCGGGGGTAGCAGCCTAAGTAGGGAGGCCCAGACTTCCCTCTCCCCAGCCACTTGGAGCAGCTCCTCCGGGGGAATCCCAAGGCGTTCCCAGGCCAGCCGAGAAACATAGTCCCTCCAGCGCGTCCTGGGTCTTCCTCTGGGTCTCCTCCCGGTGGGACATGCCCGGAACACCTCACCAGGGAGGCGTCCAGGAGGCATCCTAACCAGATGCCCGAGCCACCTCAACTGGCTCCTCTCGATGTGGAGAAGCAGCGGCTCTACTCCGAGTCCCTCCCGGATGACTGAGCTTCTCACCCTATCTCTAAGGGAGAGTCCAGCCACCCTGCGGAGAAAACTCATTTCAGCCGCTTGTATCCGAGATCTTGTTCTTTCGGTCATAACCCAAAGCTCATGACCATAGATGAGGGTGGGAACGTAGATCGATCGGTAAATTGAGAGCTTTGCCTTTCGACTCAGCTCTCTCTTCACCACGACAGACCGGTACAGCGCCCGCTTCACTGCGGACGCTGCACCTATCCGCCTATCGATCTCACGCTCCAGTTTTCCCTCATTCGTGAACAAGATCCCGAGATACTTAAACTCCTCCACTTGGGGCAGGACCTCCTCCCCGACCCGGAGAGGGCATGCTACCCTTTTCCGGCTCAAGACCATGGCCTCGGATTTGGAGGAACTGATCCTCATCCCGGCCGCATCACACTCGGCTGCAAACCGCTCCAGTGAAAGTTGTAAATCACGAACTGATGAAGCCAGTAGGACCACATCATCTGCAAAAAACAGAGAAGCGATTCTAAGGCCACCAAAACGGATCCTCTCAACACCTTGGCTGCGCCTAGAAATTCTGTCCATAAAAGTTATGAACAGAATCGGTGACAAAGGGCAACCTTGGCGGAGTCCAACTCTCACCGGAAACGAGCCTGACTTACTGCCGGCAATGCGGACCAAGCTCTGACACCGGTCGTACAGGGACCTAACAGCCCTTATCAAAGGGCCTGGTACCCCATACTCCCGGAGTACCCCCCACAGAACCCCCCGAGGGACGCGGTCGAATGCCTTCTCCAAGTCCACAAAGCACATGTAAACTGGTTGGGCAAACTCCCACGCACCCTCCAGGACCCTGTTGAGGGTGTAGAGCTGGTCCAGTGTTCCACGACCAGGACGAAAACCACACTGCTCCTCCTGAATCCGAGGTTCGACTATCCGACGGACCCTCCTCTCCAGAACCCCTGAATAGACCTTACCAGGGAGGCTTAAGAGTGTGATCCCCCTATAGTTGGAACACACCCTACGGTCCCCCTTTTTGAATAGGGGAACCACCACCCCAGTCTGCCAATCCAAGGGAACTGCCCCCGATGTCCACGCGATATTGCAGAGTCGCGTAAGCCAACACAACCCCACAACATCCAGAGCCCTAAGGAACTCCGGGCGAATCTCATCCACCCCCGGAGCCTTGCCACCGCGGAGCTTTTTAACCACCTCGGCGACCTCAGCACCAGAGATCGGAGAACCCGACCCAAAGTCCCCAGGCTCCGCTTCCTCAATGGAAGACGTGCCAGTAGGATTGAGGAGGTCTTCGAAGTATTCCGCCCACCGACTCACAACATCCCGAGTTGAGGTCAGCAGCACGCCACCCCCACCATAAATGGTGTTGGTCGCGTACCTCTTTCCCCCCCTGAGACGCCGGATGGTGGACCAGAATCGCCTCGAAGCCGTACGGAAGTCATTCTCCATGGCCTCTCCGAACTCCTCCCACGCCCGAGTTTTTGCCTCAGCAACCACCCGAGCCGCATGCCGCTTGGACTGCCGGTACCTATCAGCTGCTTCCGGGGTCCCACAAGCCAAAAAGGCCCAATAGGACTCCTTCTTCAGCCTGACAGCATCCCTCACTGCTTTATTGGTGTTAAATTAAATCTTAACGAATCATGACAATTACAGAAATTCCTGTTCAAATCAGCATAACATTGGTCAATCATTCCATTGTCCTAATTGAGGAGCTTGTCTGTTTGAAAGAAAACACTTTTTTATTTTATTATTGAAAGCAAAAATAAATAAATAGAAATATAAAAAAGTGACCATACACTGCCTACTACTTTTCCCCCTTTGTAGTAATATTCATTATTAATGCATTTCTTGAATCCCTATAAGCACAATCATAGACACACATGTTCTGGCAAAAAGTATACGACTCCTCTTCTAATATTTATTAGCATATTACTGTCGGCTAAATGGACTGAACTATACCCGTTGGCTCAGCATTCCATTATTGTCAAGACAGTGCTGTTTTATTGATATGAGTGTCTGAGACCACACATTTGTGTGACGACGTAGTTCTGGTGCAACAACTTATCACCCTCAGTGTGGTGTAATATTTCCTCCTCCTTGATCAGGGATGGTACATTTCTCCATGCTACACTGCCTGCTCTGCCAAAGCTCAATAATAAGCCTGTCAGCTTGATTTAAAAAGCCTGTGGCAGCATTATGAGAGACAACATCAGATCCACAATAATTCATAAATCTCTAGCAATAAAGGATAAATCAATAGAGGTGTGTGCTTAAACTGTTTTCAGTTTCCTTTCTGTCTCTCTCATAGCTCAAAGGAAAGACACAATTCAATTGTAGAGGCATCACCACATATTTCACTATACACTGATGGTAGTGCAATGAGACATATTCCATTTGAGAGAAGGAACATTTGAAATTTAATGGGAAAATTGTTTGCAGTTCACATCCATCCATCCATCCATCCATCCATTCATGCATTTTATTTATCCACCTTTGCACTCAGGGTCACGGGGGGAGCTAGTGCTGTGGCTGGTGCTTAGTGGCCATTATGTGAGTGGTGGCTACTCCATGGGCCGGAACTAGTCCATTACAGT